>OX638250.1:25731222-26036222 GCA_951806755.1 Brenthis hecate
TATATATATATAAGGGCTGAACGAATTTGAATGAAATGCAGAATGGAGATAGTTTATATCATGGATAAACACAAAGGCTACTTTTATTCGGCATATGTATGTTTACGCAATTTATTTACGCAAGCAGCTAAAAGTAATCATATTACTATTATACAGGTATGATTGTATGGGTGTGTGTATGTTTGTTACTCTTTTAAGCAGAAACGGTTTTATTGATGAATTTAGATGAAATTTTAGTACACATACATACTATGATATGATCTAGATATATATCTATATGATATGATCTAGAGTCTAGACTTTAGAGTAACACTTAGGCTACTAGGAAAATGAAGCATCTAGGAACGCACCTGCGCGTAACGAGAGTAACTTCTTATATTCTTTATAATCATTATTAAAATTTTAAAGAAAACACATATCAATAGAATTTATCTGTCTATATAAAAAACTGTTTCGAAATTTAAGCTAAAGATAATTAAAGCTTGTCAATAGCTACTAAACAAAAAAAAAAGAAATTAGTTTCAAAAACAGAAGAGAAAAATATAATTAACTGTTTTGCCTTTGTCTATTTATTTACATACTAGCGACTCACCCTCGCTTCGCTCGTGTTCGTCCCTAGATTGATTCCCCATACAAACTTTCATTCCCATTTCCACCCTTTTAAAGGATGATTTCCGGGATAAAAAGTATTCTATATCCTTCCCAGGGTCTCGAACTATCTTCTTACCAAAATTCATCTAAATCGGTTTAGTAGATCCAGAGATTACCCCCTACAACGTCACAAACTCACAAACCCACAAACTTTACCTCTTTATAATATGTATTAATATTATTTATTTACATATAGGTACCTATGTGAAAAAATGCATTTAAATAAGTTTATTCATTCAGTTATATTGAATTAAATTACACAGCTCATAGTTTCAATTACTGGGGTGCATCTGATTAATAGCAGTTAATTGCCGTATAATAGCAGTTAAGTTTACAATGTCTAATAGATAAATATCTCTTCGTTTAATTTACTGTATAAATTATTATGTGTAACCGATATTTGTTTTTTTTCTCTTTACCATATGGAAATGCGAGGGTATTTTAAAGGTATTAAAACATAGCTTTCATATAAACTTTAAACCCATATGTTACCACTTTAGGGGATGTATTTCCAAAATCTTTTTTAGCGAATACTTTTGCTCTATGACTTTCAAATTTAACATTTATACTGAATTTCAAGTTTAACATTTATACCTGTAGGTACTTCCTGAGATTTCGTGATTAATCAGTGAGTGGTATTTCGCTACTATATATACCTAAGTGTATAGATATTCATATTATACAATTATGTGAAACATTGTTTTAAAAGTACTGTATTTCTTATGTTATTTTTTATGGTGTTCAGTGATAAACGAACAGACAGCCCACTTGATGGAAAGCGGTACCTATACCCCATAACATCTACGGTTCACGCACTTAGGTTTTATGTATCGATATGCAGAACCGCAGGTGCATTGTCACTGTGAAGGCTAAGATGATATGCCTCTTGCCTGTAATTGCGCTGGCTACCTTATCCTTCAAACCGGAACACCACAATGCAATCATTGTTGCTTGGCGAGAGAAATAAGTAAGTAGGTGGTACCCATCCAGTCGGAATCCTCTGGCTTGATAGAGTCCTACTACCAGCGTATTCTATTATTGGCATCAACAACATGTGAGTATAATATTTTCTTAGATTTACGCGAATATTTGACATTTTACATGTGAGTAAGAAAGAGTAAGTAAGACAGTAAGAAAGTATCATGTGACCTAAATAAACTTATTATTTATTCTCCACATGTGTTATAAAGGCTTCTACTTTAAATTTTTTGCTAAGTAATAGGGACTTAGATTATCTTAGATTATTCTAGATTTATGAGAAATATGAAAATTAACAGAAACAATTAAAAGTCCATGCTTGTGGTATAAAAATTACAGTCAAAGATGAAAGTGAGAAATACAAATTTGTAGATAACTAATATTATTATTATAGATATGTACCTACTTAGGTATTATTTAATTATTAGAGTTCTACTTTTGACCCTTCGTAATAATCAGATCGATTTAACTGGATTCATTGAAGCATGTATCCTTAATAAATTCCAAAATAAAAGTAATCGCTGATTCTCTATTATAAGTTAAATTGTGACACATTCATATATTTAACCACATTTAAGTTAAATAGGTATAAGTTGTATTACGTTAAAATACACTAAATAATATTATATTTAAAACATATTATAATTCTAAACATTATAAATTACCTACATTTAAATTGTATTATTATTACCTATTTTATTCTTTAAATTGTATTACCTACAAATAAGTAGGTTCCTAAATAAACGAGCATTACATCTCGACATTTCAAAATCCGAAATCAGCTTATAAATTCGAAAACAAAATCCTCTCCTCTTACTCCGAGTAATTTATTGTAGAGCTACGAATAATCACGAAGGTGGCACATAAATCGTAGGCCATTTGCAAAATAGCTGCTACCTACTTTGCCGTCCCGTTGTCACCCTTAGCTTAGAGCTACTATCCATATATGCAACGAGATAGATTTCTATAATACTAGATACCTCCTATATAAAATTAAAACAGCTACCTTTTAAAGTTTTTTAAGCAGACCTTTTAATTATTATCTTACGACTAAACTTCCATAAAATGATTATCAAATTTTATCTAGGTAGGTAGGTACTTCTCGAAATTAATATGTAAATGTTGCTTAGTGGTTGAAATTCGTTCACAATTCTTATTGAAAATTTGAGGTAAATATTTGAATAGAATTCACCTATCTATATGAAAAAAACTGTTTCTAAACTTTTTTTATTGATAACACTAAAAAGCTTAAACCTATCAATAACTATTAAACAAAAAAAAAGAAAGTCGGTTGACAAACTGAAAAAAAAAATTACAGAACCATTTTGTTTTTGCCTATTTATAGGTACATTAGTAACGATTGAATTGCAGATAGAGACCGTCTCTATCATATGTTGTCAGTCTCTTAGACACTTCGTGAATAATGATTTAGGCAGTTATTATTTAGGAAAACATTACAATTCTGTGAGTTTTTGTTATTAGATAACTCCTTTGTTTGAAATATGTGAACAAAAAGAATAGAAGTTAAAAAACGAGAGTGAAAGCGTGCGTTTTTTTTTTAAATTTAGAAGGTCACCTACCGTACTAATACTAATATAAAATATTACTAACAAGATTTTTGATGACCTATAAAACCTTTTTACTATAACTTAATAAAAAATAAACAAGCAAGCAAATCGCATTATTAGATATTACATATACCTAAATACAAAAGTGTATGAGAGAGCGTGTTTGTTACTTTGTGATAGGAGCTTTAGGAGCTCAACAGATTTGAATTAAATTATGAAATCAATACTGCAACTTATTATTAATGTAAATAGTATTCTAAAAAGCACTAGGTATCTATTATGAACTTTTTAAACTAGTCTTTGTACAACAAACTAAAAATTCCTAAAAAATATATTTACATAAAGCGAGAAACAAGAGGCAATATAATAGAAATTGAATAAACCAAGTCTCAGGTAACACTAAAGCCTAATATAACAACGGTGAAACCACAAAATTTCTAATAAACGTGTCATGCACTCCACACGAGATCGTATACGAAAAATAAACCACGTTTTCTACGAGGAATTTTTAATAGTTTTACCCTTTCATCCCATCGAAGGCCCTGCCTAATGTATTTGAAATCTGTCTTGAACTTTTATCTATTGGAAATTGCTGTTTGGAACTAACATTGGATTTGGTCCTCGTAGTTTTAACTACAGCGTATAAATCCAGTGTAAGACGGCATAGTCTGTGCAGATCTGCAGGGGGTGGCTGGTGCTATGATTCAATGAACTATATACCTACTAACGACATTTCCGTTATAAGCAATAACTATTCTTTAATATATCTAAGTGTAAGTATTAAAATATACATTTTCATATTATATATTAAAGTCTAATTTAAAATATACAAAAACTGATTAAATTATAATCTAAAACATTACATCTACTCCCTTTTATTACAAACGGCTTCTTTGTATCTTGGGGAAAATTAATTTAGGACTCGCATTAATATTAAATGGCTTGGAACTACAAGGACAAAGGGGAATACGAAATAAAAAAAAGCAGGGGTAACGAAAATTTCATTAGCATTTTTAACATGTTAAATATTAGTCATAATTGAATATGACTAAGTAGATATTATAAATGGCTCAGATGTTTTTCTTACAGAACTATCTCCTTTACCCCCTAATAGTGCCGCCGTCCAATAAGAGATGGCGTTCTGCAAAACTAGTACCGGTGCTCTCTCTCACGAGCAATTTACTCCTTGCACTAATTAAAAGAGCGAGCGAGAAGCCACGCCCACTCTGAGAACAAACAGACGGGGGGAAGCGAATAGCCAATCACAAGCCTTGATTATTTGTAATTAGAACGCCGAGCTCTTCCTTCGTACGAGATGACCAATAGGATTTAGTATTTAGCGGCAGCCTTTGGTTTTTAAAAGAAAAACCGTTATAATTATAAGAATATTACACTTTAAAATTTTCTATTTGGCGACTGTAATTAAGAGGCGTTGGGAGGGAATTAATTTTTATGGTTCTCTGAATTTTGTTATTCTTTGTATATTGAATTTTTTATTAAAGTTAACGAGCACTTATTCTTATATAAATTGGTATTTGCTTTGGTTTCTTAATAATAGAGATTCCTAGAAAAGGGTTAAGCTTTTTTATAAACAAAATAGATATTCGCAATTTAACATTTTCGTTATTAATATTATTATTATGAATATAAGAGGCATTATTTTGCTTTAATACAATATTTCATTAGACTACGCCTTACTAGTAAAGGGCAAAGTCATTTGCCATACATTTTTCATGTAAATTCAAAATAATGTATGATGAATTGCACTACAGGGTAGGTAGGTAGGTACAACACGACGTGCTTCGTTCTATTTGAGAGTAGATCATACCCACAATCTTTGACAAATAAGACGATATCGTTTCACTACATAACTCGACATTTTCCTTACTTATTGTAAACTAGCGATTCACCCTCGCTCCGCTCGGGTTCGTCCCTACTTACGTTATAACGTTTAGTATAGATTTCTCAGAAATGAGATATTTTCCCGTTATAAAAAGTATCCTATATGTTGACCCGGATAACCAGCTATCATCATATTAAATTTCATCAAAATCCCTCAAGTGTTTTTTCCGTGATGCGGTAACAGACAGACAAACAGATAGACAAAAATTCTAAAAACTATAGTTTCGGCCTCTGTATCGATAATAATGTTTATTTCAATAAGATTTTCCAAAAAATATTTAATGTACAGATTCGGCTTAGTTACAATTTTATTATAGGCATGTACCTATAGATGATGCTCAGTATTATGCTCAGTACATTAATTTTGAATTTAAAATCAAAAAAATATCTTACATAACATAAAAACTTACAGATTATTATCAAGAGTTAATTTAACAAAAGGAAAACATAGGTATAATATTTCATCTAAGAAATGTAGTTCAGTTCAACAAAAACTTTCTCATTCCGAGCATTGAAACAGCACAATTATTCAGCGAAGGAAAACTTCTGAAGAATCAGAGCGGCCACAATGAGGAGTACCAGTTTGCATATAGAGATAAAGTGGGGAATATTAATGTGAATCTCCATCCCCTTGCCTCCCCTTGGAGGAAGGGTGGCACTTTCTTCCAGGGCGAGTGGACCGCGGGACAGTCGTGATTTTAATTATATTGCGACGTGAGACCGTCGAGAGTTATGGCTTTGTGGAAAGTTCTAGTATATAGTAGATAACTACGAATGTAATTTAAACTCAGCTTGCTTATATAACTACGGCTAACGATTAATGCTTTCTCGGATGTTTTAGTTTGTATGAAGGTTTAATATTTTTATGGGAATATATGTATTAAATACCTACGTAATTGTGTGAATATTTGTTACATTTTGAACTTGATATTCAATTACAGTTAATTCATGACGTTTTTTATGTATAAATGTAGCTTATAAATAAAAACTTTTCTAATAAATCTCATGAATATTCAAATGTTAAACGAAATTGTCGGATAAGCTTCCCGAACTGCAACAATAGCTTTCCATAAAGTTAATCCCTTATTCAACTACACATCCAAGTCACATAAATTTCTTTCGACAAACTAATGTCAATGTAAGAACGCCATTAAACAAATTCCGAGACCTCACTACAAATACATTCTCATGTATGAATATAAAATAGTTACGGGTACGTGCAATTGTGTGCGTCCTGTAGTACAGACTAACTTATTGATAGAGCTAACTAAGATTGATATGTTGGGGGTAGGATAATTTTCTTTGAAAATTTCATTATCTTGTCTTATATTATATATATATATAATATATATATATATATATATATATATATATATATATATATATATATATATATATATATATATATATATATATATATATATATATATAATATTATAGAATCTTATAATACTCATATAAAACTTATTTACTACAACAACTAAGTATTTTTATAAATAAACATAAAACCACAAGTAGGTATTAAATACATATGTATGTATGTATGTATGTATGTTTGTATCTAAACTAATTCAGTAACTAAGTGATACTCCACTACTACAGTTTCACTACATGCGTTACTTCATGCAAGACGCTGAATTCGCAAAAAATCCCTCTACCCTGCAGCTAATCTGCGCGTTACACATACGTCACAGTTAAAGGGCGCATATGCATATGTGAGGGCGTATGTAAATACGTAAACGTTAAATTGTAAGGATGTGTGATGGTAAAGCTTCAGAGCGAGAAGTCTCTCATTATCGACCTCGGGTCACGGCGCATGCTCCAACTGAGACTCGAGCCTGCTAACGAATGCCTTATTGCGACAGTGGTTCATTGACGTAATTGAGTTACGACTTTTTACGTAGCAATTTTGTTTTTCTCTTAGAACCCGGTCACGCTAATTGGGACATTTTTTTACTTAGCGTTCTTGAACAAATATTGGATTAGGCGTAATTCAGGTCGCTTTTTGAATAACGTTTTGTAATGAATTTCATTTTGTATAAGTTCGTTATGTTGGCAATTTATCTATTTAGATTAGGTATATTATGTTATATAATATTAATTCCATTTAGTCTAAAAGCTTTATTTTTAAATATGTAGGTAGGTATATTGTAAAAACAACATTAAAAATTATTATTATTTTAAGTAATTTATTTGATTATGGTATAAAATATTTTAATTGTATTTTAGATTAAATAAATTTAAATAAAACAATTTAGTCGCCTATGCAAGGCTAAAATTGAATCACATGTGCAATAGGACCAGTTGCACGAGATCAAATAATCATTAAATGGACGCTCTTTGCAAGATCTGACTTTATATTCACAAAACGTACCTACTTGTTAATACTTTGCCCACTCGCTTATCTTCGACACTCAGACTACTAGCGCGGAAAAAAGTTTTGATACTTGAACTGCGAAATAATATCCCACATTAGCTTACTTACTTCACGCTTGAAATTATCAATTAATGAAAACTTGTTCGCCGAGTGGTCGAACTTCGACCATGATTATTATTGTTTTTTTTTATTTATAAAACTAAAACTTGTCAATAGCTATTAAACTATACATAATTCTCAATTTGACCACAGACAAACAATAAACAAAAGGTAATATGCGTGTTGTGTCAAATATATACATGGTAGTGTGTGTAATGTTTTTTTTTAATGTATTTTTATGCATAATTTAAAAAAAATATTAGCATTCTGCATTCCTTCTCTATATAAACTATAAGTGTGGGAAATTTCATACTCCTCCGCGCAATTTTTGTAAAAAGGGGTACCTACAAAGTTTTTGATTCACGTATTAATATATAGATAATCAATATATTTTTTATTTTTATTACTTTTTCCGAAGATATCAGAGGAGACTTCAAGCACCCTTACATTTCAATCTAAGAAATCTTTTAAAAAGCCTTTATTGCAAGACTTTAAAAAAGTAGGAACTCGAGCTTTTTCGATTAGTATTTTCGTGGTCGTTACGTGGTCTCAGACTATTACAATGTAAAAAAATTCAATTAAAAATTTTTAAGAATAGACGTAGCATTTTCTTTTAGAACTAGTTTTTTTTAACATTTAATAGTATTTGTATCTATATCTAAGTGTAATACTTAGATAAGTTTTAAATTTTTTGATAATGAATTGATTAATTATTTTGTTAGTGATAAGGTATTGAATATCCTTGATTTAAATGTTAAGACAGTACAAATTCTTATTTTTCTAATTAAATCTGTACCTATCCGAAACTTAATAATACTTTATTTTACCGAACTTTTACCTTAGGTGTTTAACACTTGGTAAAAGGTCGGGTAATATATACCTACCTATATATAATATAAAAGGAATGCAGCTAACTTCATCATGTCGCTTTTTGGCTGTCGGTGTGAACGCGCATCGTAAAAATTTTACTCTCATAATTTTTTCCAAACGTGCAAAAACAAGTAGCCAACAACCTATAACTTTAAAAAAAAATAAGTACGTAAATTGCGTAATTTCTCAAACTAAGTGGGTCGAAGTAAGTTGCGTTATACCTTTTAAGCGAATGCGACTAAGGAGTGAAGGGGTTACGATTGTTAACCAGTAAATATTATAATATGTAGTAGAAATAACTTAAAAAGTAGGTATCTGATTGGTTGCTTGCCTCATGGTAGACTTTTTTGACCGACTTCAAAATAAGAGAGGTATTTAATTCGTATGTTTTTTTGTGGATATGTACGAGATATTTTTGTTAGTTATGAATGTAATTTAATAATTATTTTTTTAATTAAAATATATTTCATTACTATATTAACTAAAGATTGAATAAATACTTTTAAGTGTTTTTGAAGGCGATTTATCTTTAATAAGATCTTTAATAAGTCTATGAACATGACGTTAAAAGCTTTCAACGATTTTCTTTCTACGTACAACAAGGAAAATATAAATAATTTTTTATTTTACAAATTTGAATAATAATATAATTAGTACTGTATATTTTAAGTTTAGGATACGACTTTTTAACTGTTATTCAATTTTATCTAATTTTAAATTAATAAATTGCTTTATTTTGGCAAACATTTTAAAGTGACGCCATATTGATTTTAAATATTAATAATTAATTATTTTTAATATTTTTGAATTAACAATTTTATTTATTTATTTATCATTGGAAACATATAGAGTAGAATTAAAATATAGCTAAACACTTCTAAACGAAAATTTTAAGACAATAAAGTTTCCACTAAAACATAAAAGAAGTGAACTTAAAAAAAATACTACTTATTAAATTTATTAATTTTTTTTTCAATTACGTCTCTGTATTTTTTATATTGAGGATTTCAAGTTGCATTTGTATCGAAAATTAATAATATAAGAAAAAAAAATATAATGTTGTATCGAAAGACAGCATTTCCCACACGTACCTACTATTTATTTATACCTTAAAGGTAGGTACATATTTTATGTCTTGAAAATAAGGTATTTAAATATCTTTTTCATGTCTTAATACGTCTGTTACAAAACCTACCTTCCTATTTTAAACCAAAAATAACACAACCCTATGCGGAACTTAAGTCCAAGCACCATTTATTTGAACAATATCCAGGCAATAATGTATGGAGATTAGGTAGCGGACAGACGCGTCTGATCCGACATGATACATCAACGTCGAGTGGACACTGGGCGCCCCCTAATGCCCCTCAGGGCCCCAGTTGTTAAGCATGGAAGCTGCTTTTATTACAGCTTCCCGACATTTTTAATTTATTATTAGGTAGATACTATTGCAAAATATTTCAAAATGATACACATTATTTACTTACTGATATTTATATTTATATGGACGATTAACTTTCATACATTTTAGCTCTCGAATTTGTACACGTGTATTGGAAACAGTTAGTTAATATGAACTTTTCTTTACACCACATAAAGTTTCCTATTCTTGAGAGATGCGCGAGTATAAAAATATATTAATTCTGCATTATGTGCAACTTATATATTTATGTGCAACTTATATATTTTAAATGCAACGTGGCAAATTAACTTAAGGAAACAACTCTGATCAAGTAGCTATTTTTGTATTAATTATTCCAATTGAGTAACAGCAACGCAAGAACCGTTTAGTCAGAAATCTAGAAACTACAAAAACATATAATCATAAAAAATAACTACATAACCAAAAAATCCAATTAATCATTAAAAAAATAGATAACTAAAAGCCGCGTCCATATCTTTTATCCGATGTCAAAGACTAATAGCGGAGAGGTTTGGACATGGCTTTGCATACCTAAGCAAGCTTGTTAACGGACGAATTAACACTAACCAAGTGATGGGTTGCTGTAATTTGTTGTCATTATACGCTCTGTTAATGACTTGCTTACATCTGTATAATCATTTTCGTCTTTTGTAATATTTCGATAAGCTTCTACCGGTTCTAACGACACGAGCCATGAATTAAGTATTTGAAAGGAATAGTTTAAATCATATATAGTCGGGTCCGCTAGTCATATATAAATCCGTATACGTTTTGTTGCTCTACTATTATTTTGTAAATCTGATCGAATATGTTACAAATGCTGTTAGTGGGCTTGTTAAGTTTATTTTTCTAATACGTCAATGAAGAGTGATCATTATTATTGAATGTAGATCGCATAGAGATCTAAAATTATAGTGAAGTACAAGTTATAATATGTTTTTTCCTTTTAACATTTATGTACATTTACTTACCGTTAGTTCACTTACTCAGATCATTTATTATTCAAGTCAGATTCTCTTTCTATTTTACAAGACAAAACAAAAATAATATGTAGATATATTTTCCAAATAATAATTAATGTAGTAGACATTAACTATTATTTTATTACAGTAATTTAAAATAACAAAATTTTCCTGTAGTTCAGGAGAGCTTCAGTCAAAATTTGTCATCGTTCCATTTTCATGGAGATTGTCTTCGACTTAAATAAGAAAGCAGTAAAATTTGTAAGTAAATAAATAATTGAAACATCTACTAGTCGGGTCAATTCTAAAAGAACTTTAACAAATCAGAAGCTAAAATATTTATATAAGCGCAATAATTATATACGGCATTAAGTCAACACAGTGTAGAAGTCAAGTATTTACAGAGTTTTTGGTAATAATTTTTTTTATTTATATGTTGCGATTATATGATGTCACCACGATCATATCTGATCTATTATGATAAAAAAATATATTTTACAATAGGTATCTTGATTACCTTTCATTATGACCAGAGATTAATAATAGAAAGACCAGTAAATGAAGCAAACGAAAATGTAGGTAATGGTCGAAAAAAAATACTCATATGAATCTAATAATTATTAAAAGTTTAATATTTATATGTTTCTAATAAAATGTTCTATTTTTAATACTTTTCTTACGAAGTTTTGTGATGAAATTTTATATAATAATTTATTAATTAATAGCATTGCCCGCAGCTCCGCCCGCGTTCAGATGACCAAAACACCAAAAATTATTTTCTCAGAAATTATAGGTATATACTCCCGCGGTAAAAAGTATCCTATATGTTGACCTGGATAACCAGCTATCACCATACCAAATTTCATCAAAATCCCTACAGTGGTTTTCTCATGATGCGGTAACAGACAGACAGAAAAAAAAATCTAAAAACTATAGATTCGGCCTCTGTATCGATAATAATGTTGATTTAAATAAGATTTTCCAAAAAATATTTAATGTACAAATTCAGCTTAGTTACAATTTTATTATATGTAAGTATAGATAATATGTATCATATTGACTTCAATCACAATCTTTGCACGCTCCGTCTATCAGAGTTTTTTAGTCTGAGCGAAGATATAATAAACAGTACCAGCATATTCCATAGTGGGCGGATGAAGCACACTACAATGTTTTCGTTCCATCAGCGGCTCGTGCTTCTGAAATGAAGTTGAGTATTAGAAACGCAGCTATCTCATAGACTATTTTCAATTTGTTTGATAAGACTTTCAACAAACTATTGAAGCGGTGTCATAAAAATTGTACAATTTTCTCCCTGACTAGATAACTACTTAATAATTCTTGTGTATGTTTTCCGTTTCCAGTATAATCTAACTTAAACGATACATATGATGACATGACGAAAATTCAATAAAGACAACCAAAATATTTATATTTAAAAACACCATTCAAAAGTTTTGTTCGTCCGTCATGCTTTTCTCTCGAGAATTCGGCAGAAGGAACAAAATGCGTCCTAATTCTAATTTGAGCATTCTAACCATTCATGTGATGATTCACTTAATTTTGACTTAGATTTTATGTGTCGCAGCTTGTCTTGACGCTTGACCAAGTTGTAGCAAAAATTTGTATTATCAATATTTTTATATGAATCAAAATTAGTATCAGCACCACCAAGACTAAGGACTGCCTCAAGAACTGACCTAAACTGACCTAAGACTGACTCAAGCAGTATATGTAGTGGGGTCCAATGCAGTTCTGCAAAAGCGATGAGGGTATCGCTGGCTTTAAGTAGATAATCCAGTTCACCACTTGTATCGACTGTAGAAAAGACGATTAAACATAAATTATATATATTTGATTCTTATACCCCTTTCATTTAATATCACAATATAAAACTTTTTTATATAAATAAATACTTTTTTATATAAATAAATACTTTTTTATAAAAATAAATAAAAAACTTTTTTATATAAACTTTTTTATATCGTATTTTAACTCCCAAGATTAATCCTCAACCAAAATTTCAAGATAATATAGCTATGACTGACGAACAGACAGGCAATCAGTTAATCACACAGAAGTGATCCTAAAGGGATTCTTCTCATTTGGAAGTGCGGTACCCTAAAACACAAAATATCCAATTATTAAGAACAAAAATAACCGCCAAATAATCCTATAACCAAACTAAATTAAAAATAGCAAGTAGTACGATTCCACACACGGCAATAATGCGTAAAAAACTCATCTCTGCCACCCCAACCCCGCCCGGGGCGTTGGTGAAATATTATGTTACCCTATTCCTCGCGGACGCGATTAGAAAATTCGTCGCTAGATCCTTATATGATATGGATATTTCATTCGTATAGGAAAGGAAACCAATCTTAGAGAGTTTTACCGACTTGGAATATGAATGATACAAACTCATATATTTTCGTAACATTTAGGTACATTACACAACTAGGTGTGTCTGTACAAAATAAATATTTTTGATTCTGTTTTATAAAGCTTAAATTATATCACGATTTCTTTTTACTTTTATTATATTAGTATAGACTAATTTATAATAATGCCATTAGGTAAGTCATTTCTAACAATTAGAATTGGCGGACCTGTTAAATATACGTAGATTTAAAGAAACTTTAAAATTTTCGTTTCATATTAATTTTGTATTTCTATGGTTTACCTAAATACTTAATTTAAACATTTTAGTAGGTGAAGGGTTTTTGATTATTTCTCCAAAAGTTGATAAGTAAACAAGTTACCATTTAACATAATGTATTAAGAATTATTCAAATTGTTTTTTATAGAGTTATAAGTATATTTGTTCTATAAATATCACCTACTTGCGTCTTGACACTCTTCGTTGATAATGTAGGCATAAATCAAACGGCCCTGCCCAGGGATCAAAGCATATATATCAGGCTAATGCTGATATGATATGTTAAATAAATAGACGCCTCCAGGATATTGGGTTCGGGACGGGAATCGAAAATGAATGGGACGCGTAAACAAAATATGCACGTCGATGAGAAAAAATACGGACATATTATTTATTGTTCTGTCGATTTGTATGAACGATAGTTCTTGTGGTTACGATTACATATTTACAATATTTTTGATAAGAATTGTCTGAATTCTGACTACCTAGCTTTTTAAATCGGTGTTTTAAATATATATGAATTTATTTTGCGTTTATAGCTATGATTAAACTAGAAATTTATATATATATATATATATATATATATATATATATATATATATATATATATATATATATATATATATATATATATATATATTAGTATAGGAATAAAAACCATGGGTTATAAGATATAATAATAGTACAAACAATATCAATGTATACATTAATGTTATTCTACGTTTTAATACATATTGCCAATAATGCTAACAAAACTATCAATATACCAAATCGGAGCCAATAGGGCGTGTCGTTCACACTATCTACCAAGAAATTACACGTTCCTAGGACACCCCCTCAGGGAGAATGACGTCAGGCCTCGAACAAATGTGATGGAAATTGGAGGATTTGTTTACCCATATTCTTCTCACACTTTTGACACTAAAAGGTAGAGCGGGTAATGCTTTGTTAGCGTAGAAACCATTGTTTTCATTGGCTCTATTTTTTGTGCATAGAGGCTACGAATACTCTACTACTTTAATAAGTAAACTATTCAAAATATGTCAGATTGATTTGTTAAATAATATTTTACATATTTTATTGTAATTGTAATAGGGCTAAAACTAGATTTTATTGATACTAACGTTCAAGCGTCACCATAAGAACGGAATATAATTTAACACATTTTGCTGTGCAGGTTACTATTAAAATAAAGTTTCATTTTTTACTTTATTGTAGAGTATCTTTTCGGATTTTTTCGCAGATTTATTTTGATTGTTGGTTCCCCATATTTTGAACGCTTTACAACAATAACAGGCACGGGAGAGACCTATCTCAAATAGTTTTATTTAAAATGTCAAATATTCGCGTAAATCTAAGAAAGTATTATTTATTGTAGAGATCAATAATTCTTCATATTAAATTTGAAAATGGATTAAATATTTTTAATCCATTACCAACTAGTAATTTATTCTCGCTTCGCTCGGGTGCATCCCTGGGTACGTAGATTTTTTCTTCTCCGTTTCTCATTTCAAGGATTGTATATTTTTTGCACGGAACCCTAATTCTTTTTCCAAAATAAAAGTAGCCTTAGCTACTTTTTATAACATCAGCTATCTGCCAATGAAAGTCCCGTCAAAATCGGTCCAGCCGTTGCGAATATATTTTACGGCTCATTAATGTCATTGTGGTGCGCTATATTCATATTTTTTACTACTAAAATAAATGTTAAAAATCATCTATAGTCAACCAAATAAAATAAAATAATAAAAGGTTTAGATCTTTATAAGCATGAAATTTTTAGAGTTCATACAACGAAGGAATTAAGAAATTATTATTGAAAATTTATCCCCAAACGGAGTTTAAAAGGGGCTTCATAATTTTCACATTATTGATACATATCTTTGAACATACGGCTTTTTAATAAATAAAATAAATTAATATTAAAATCATTTTTAAATACAACTGTTTTTATAGGTTTAAGATACATCTACATATACGTAGGTACAACATAAAAAGTATACAAATATACATAAGTATATTCTAGCGTCGCGAGGTGCGCCATTTTCCATTTGAGTAGAATGCTGAAAGCGTGCGAGTGACGTGGTTATACCTATGACTAATTTAGAGGAATACACTCTGAGAGAGTATTATACTCTCCAGTAACACGTAAATAGAACGAAGAAAGCTCTACACATTAATGATAATGGCTTAGTAAATGTTGATTCACAATATATACATATATATATATATATATATATATATATATATATATATATATATATATATATATATATATATATATATATATATATATATATAGTGTTTCAACGATAAATTTGGCTCAGTTTGTAGTGACCCTACTTGCTGTGTCAGCAGTCGCGGGTTTGAGTTCCGCTGGGGGCTTTTTTTGTTTATGCTCCAGTTATGAGTGTTTATATTTATAATATGTATGTATTTAAAGTTATATATGTATAGTGTATCAACTATCTGGTATCCATAGCACAAGCCTCGTAGTTTACCATGGAACTAGATGGTGTTGTGTGTTAATTTTCCAACATATTCATGTATTTATTTTACACTAGTATTCGCCTAGTACTCGAAATTCGACTATAATTATTATAATACGGAACTGCCTCGGTGGTGTAGTGGCTAGCATGTACGGATGCACACTCGGAGGTCCTGGGTTCGAGTCCCGCGTCGGGCCAAGTTTAGTTATTGAGTCTTTCTGTATAGTTAGACTCAGTAACAGCCCGGAGTTGGGAAGTTGGGGGTGTTTCACCCCCGTGCCTCGGAGAGCACGTAAAGCCGTCGGTCCTGCGCCTTAACTCTCACTGGTCGTGTCGAGCAGTCGTCCCACCGGAGTATGAGAGTGATAGGAATAGAGAGTGCACGTTGTGTCTGCGCGTACAGTTGTGCACTATAATATCTCCTGCGCAGTTGGCTAGTCTCAATGAGATTGGCCGCCGGAGCCGGAATCGGCTGGGGGAACATCATAATTATTATTTAAAATTTTAGGAAAAAATATATGAATCTAATTTAACTATCTATACAAAAAAAATCTGTTTCCGAAATTTCTTTATTGATAACACAAAAGCTCGTCAATGGCTACTAAGCTAAACAAAAAGAAAATCGGTTGAAAAATCGAGGAGAAAAAGGTACTAAACTGTTTTGTATGTTTGTCTTTGCCTACCTATTTATATTTAGAACTAGCATTGCCTGCGGCTCCGCCCGCGTTTAGAGGACCAAGAACCAAATTCTTAGGTTTTACATATTATCAGACAGACATCGACGTCAAACTTATAACACCCCTCTTGTTGCGTCGGGAGTTAAAAACACACTGCCCTAAAACAAATTAATTAGCAATATTTTAATGTTGTAGAATATATTTTATTTATATTTCGTATTCCAAGTAACGTACACGCGAAGACCCTCGCCCGAAGAAACCAATTCATTTCAGCTCATATCCTGTTATCGTCAGTTTATCATACACCCGGGGCGGCCGTTTCAAGATTATTTTAAGCTTCAACCCTTAACGTTTGCTTAAATTGCCATTGTAGTGGCTACTTTATATGAAGATATAGGTATATCTAATGTTCAAGTTTAATATAAATTTGTCAGTCAAGATATAGATATAGACAAGCTTTCACTAAAGGTTTAAATCTTACGGTATTTAAATTAAGACATTAACTACGATTATGATATAAAGTATAACTAGCATTGCCCGCAGCACCGCCCGCGTTCCGATGACCGAAAACCAAATTCTTAGGTTTTACATATTAGTATACTCTAATATTACAGTTTTTGTATTTTTTCTCAGAAATGAGATATTTTCCCGCAATAAAAAGTATCCTATATGTTGACCCGGATAACCAGCTATGACCATACCAAATTTCATCAAAATCCCTGCAGTAGTTTTTCTGTAATGCGGTAACAGACAGACAGACAGACAAAATTCTAAAAACTATAGATTCGGACTCTGTATCGATAATAATATCTATTGCAATAGAATTTCCAAAAAAATATTTAATGTACAGATTTGGCTAAGTTATAATTTTATTATATGTATAGATTGCTTTAAAGTAACTAGCTTTTTTAAAAGTTTATTGGTTACCCGCGGCTCCGCCCGCGTTCGATGACCAAAAACCAAATTCTTAGGTTTTACATAGTAGTATACTGACTCTTACAATGCAGTTTTTGTATTTTTTCTCAGAAATGAGATATTTTCTCGCGGTAAAAAGTATCCTATATGTTGACCCGGATAACCAGCTATCATCATTCCAAATTTCATCAAAATCTGTCCAGTGGTTTTCTCGTGATGCGGTAACAGACAGACAAAAATTCTAAAAACTATAGATTCGGACTCTGTATCGATAATAATGTCTATTTCATTTAGATTTTCCAAAAAATATTTAATGTACAGATTCGACTTAGTTATAATTTTATTATACATATAGATAATAACCATTGTTGGACTTAGTTTTCTATAATTTGCATTGAAGGCAGTGGCAGCCTGACGCACTCGCTTGGAAAACCGAATAAAGCGAGTTCGAATCCCGGGTCTCGCACCTCTGATATTTTTATGCGTGAATCATTTCCAACATGATTACCACTTGTTTTACGGTGAAAGAAAACATCGTGAGGAAATCTGCATGTCTGAGAGAACCTAGCAAGTTTTTGAAAGATATTTGAAGTCTGCCACCCTGAATTTGGCCAGCGTGGTGAACTATCGGCCTGATCCCCATTCGTATTGAAGGGAGGCCCGTGCCCAGCAGTGGGACGTTATATAGAGCTGAATAAATATGTAGATACATACATACAACATTGAAATCTACTATTAATTACTTTTTCGTTTCATTTAATAAAAAAAGCTAAGCTTAGTGTTTGTACTTGTTACTCATTTTTCGCTAATATCAAGCATTTCATTAATTAAAGATTTGTTTGAATCTGTTTAATGGCTCTATACAAATATATAAGTAGAAAATAATTAATCCAACTTAATAGGTATAAACTAAATAAATATATTATGTAACTAAATTTTCATAATTACAATAACACTATCCAATAAACATTTTCACTGGGCAATCTTGGGAATGGTCAAACGTCATGTAATCCCTTAGTAGGCATCTCCTTTATAATTTTCTTTCACCCCAGGCGTCGCAAGAATGCAAAGAAAGAGCCCTCATTCTATGTAAGGGTAAAAGAAACCCTTTGTGGCAATATTAAAAGTTGAGACGTTGATCGATACTCTGAAAATTTTAATTATTTACAGATAAAAAAGAAATTATACAAAATATATATATATTTAAATTTATAGTTTTTAATATAAAAATATTTACATATTGAATAGTTAATAATTATGACTCTATCATTTTATTCATAGCCAAGGTACGAATAGGGTAAGGTTAAGGATGGAGCCATATATCTTGAAAATTAAGTATGTGCCTATATAAAAAAGATGTGTGTACGTATGATCCTTATGGACGCAAAACGGCTGGAGCGATTTTGATGCAATTTTCAGGCAATTTTCAGATGAGCACAAGGGGTGATCCTGTGAAGCCACGAAGCGGGTACTGCTAGTATATCTATAGTATATCTTGAAATCCTCACATTGTTCTTAAAAAAGTTAATGCATGTTACTTGCACCTATAAATATACCTATACGTCATCTTCTAAAATGTATAAATAAAAGAATATTTGTTTGTTTATTTGGTGGCATCTTCTATTAGCCCCCAATGCCATATAAATAGTTCATTTGATTTACAGCGCTTATACTTCGAAATCCATTTGCAATTCGGTCCCGCAACTATTACAAATAAAAGGAATTCCTCGTACAAAAGGGAAACCTGGGGAAAAGAAATAAAAAACATAATAATTCAAAATGGCGTCTGGCCACTTAATAACAGGCTGACACCATTGGGAAATATAATTTAATTTTTCTATCTACCCGTCCTTATTGCTCTAGTGTACAGTGTAATTGCAGTCCCTGTCTAGCTTTCTCAACTGAGCTCTCCCGCCTCCTTCACAAAGCTTCCGCTTGGTTCTCTGTCACCCGGTGTTCCGCACAAGCAATAATTGTGATATTGTGTATTAAATGACTTATCACTTTACATTTACTTCATGATACTAAATATTAGAATGAGATTGTATCTTACGTGATAGAAAAATGATTCAGTTTGATTTTAGCATCAGTTAGAAATTGAGTTCTTAAAACGGAGAGAGATGATGCGTCTCGTAGCTTTGCCCTAAAAAATGTGCCTCAACACTCTATTCCATAGCATTCCCATAATCAAACCCGCGATCTCTACTTATTATTATATATCCAAAAGGAAGGTAAACCGGAGATAATTGATAATTGTTGAAATCGTTTGAGCTATTAAAATTGAGATTTTTAAAATCAAAAAACTTATAACTTGTATATGTAATAGCGTATAAAAATTTATAATGTGACATGTGAAAATAATTAAAACAATAAGACGTACAAAATATTATTCGATACAAAAAATAAAAGCCTCAAAGATAAATATGTATATTTCTTTGTTAGATTTATGTACCAAAACAAGTAATGGCAAAAACTGTACTTACGGGGGCAAGAGACAGGTGTGGGCATAATATTCTAATGTCGGTAAGAGCGACCCGCCATCCATAATAATATAACCCCTCCAGGTCTCACCCAGTGCAGATAACGCAAAATTTGTCATGACATCTCTAGTTTCGTATCAGTATATTTTACATTTAAAATTAGTAATTTTACAGTTAAAATTAGGTATTTGATTCTTATAAATGTCGTCAAAAAATTTTAAAGTACTTAAATAATATTTATATTTTGATGTAATTATAGTAATATTCCAATTAATATTTAGATAAATTATATTTTTTCCATATACCTAATTAACATTTGTTTTTATTTATTTTTATTATTTATGTTAAAATTTATGAAATTTAAATTATTATGTAATATTAAAATATCAATGACAATAAAATTAAATTGGTATTTAAATATATATTATTTTAATTTATATAATGGCGCCATCTTGCGGATTTATATTAAAATACGTGGTGTTAGCTCGTAAGTGATAAGTTAGTTCACTAATGTTCCAAGAGATGGCACTTTCCTATTCCTAGTTTACAATTCAGTTTGTATTTAATACGATAGATAGAGCTATTCGCGAAAATAATTAGAATTTTGTATGATTATTATTATTTTCATAATTATTATTTTTATAATTATTATTATTGTAAAACATTATAATTAATAGTTATTTAGTTAATATTTAGGTTGATTGAAAAATAGTTCATTGTTTCTAGCCACAATAAATATTTTTTAATAACTAATAAATAATAATAATAATTGTCCAAAATGTAAGGTAAAATATTAACACAACTCACGAACTGACATTTTTCACTTTTTACATTAATTATAATAATATTATACAAAACTTAAACGGCATCCTTGAAAAAAAACATGTAGCGCCATCTACAATATTTAGAAGGAACCACATGAAATGGGATATTTCCTTGAGTGAATACTACTACCAGGAAGAAGGAGTTTGTTCAATTAAATTTCAATAGGTGACGTTTAAAATATTTTGAAAAAAAATATATATATATATACAGTGTAAACTCTTTATAACGTTATCCTTTATAACGATAAACTCCCTATAACGTTGGAGTGAGCCCAAGTTGGTTGGTTTGCGTTAAAACTCACATATTGAAACACTCTTTATAGCGATACGCCATTCTCTATTACGAAGAAATGTGTTCATATTTTTAGACAGTAAATATTTATTATCGGTAATATTGTTTATGTTATGTTATCAGGTAACAAAAGACTTTGAAGCTCCGAAACATCCGAGGTCGGTCTAGCTTTTGTTATCCTTAATTGCCTTGTACACGTGCAGTATGACGCATTGTTTTCTCGGACGTGATGGTCTTCGACCAAGCATACTGGGTACGTATCGTATTATCAGTCGTAAAACCTACTTTGAAACCGTTAACATGGCAGTAAACGGAAAGCGATTAGTGTTGACGAAAAAGTGTTGTGTGTGATACGTGCGATTGAAAAGGGAGAAAAGAAAAGTGACGTTGGAAGGCGTTTTGAACTAAGTCAATCCACTGTTGCTACCATTTGGAAAACCAAAAAACAATTCTACAGGCGGCGCTGGAAGGAAACTTGTCTAAAAAATTAAGAAAGCCAAAATTCGAAGACTTAGATCAGGCAATGTTGTCGTGGTTTAACAATCAGCGCCAGAATAATGTACCATCTCGGGGCCAATTGTAAAAGCTAAGGCTGAAAAGTTTGCCAACCAGCTTGGCATAATTGACTTTAAAGCATCTGAAGGTTGGCTCGGAAAATTTAAGCACCGTCATCAAATTACGTACGGTAAAATGAACGGAGAGGCGCGGGATGTCGATATGAATGTGACTAACAATTGGATTAGTACAGTGTGGCTAATTTAAAGATGAAATACTCACCAGAAGACATTTTTTTAATGCAGATGAAACTGGCCTTTTTTTCAAGTTGACTCCCGACAAAACTTTAAAATTCAAAGGGGAAAAATGTGTTGGAGGAAAACTGTCTAAAGAGCGCTTACAGTTCTAGTGGCTGCCAATATGAGTGGCACAGAAAAAAAAAAAGCTTTTAGTTATAGGCAAATCGAAAAACCCTCGGTGTTTCAAGAACATAAAACAGTTGCCAGTTACGTACAAAGCAAACAAGTCAGCTTGGATGACATCGCAGATTTTTGAAGAGGAAGTGAGAAAATGGGATGCTGAATTAAAATCACGGAAAATCTTACTTCTAGTAGACAATTGTCCTGCTCACCCAATCATATCTAATCTTCGAAACATAGAGTTAGCATTTTTCCCAGCTAGTACAACCAGTATTTTACAACCAATGGATCAGAGTGTAGTTAAATCCCTAAAGGGCCACTATAGACGGAAAATGTTGATGGATATGATATAAACTGACGGCAAGGTCTCGATCAACATGCTACAAGCAGTGAACTTCATATCAAAAGCCTGGCAAGAGGTAACAGCGGCCACTATCCAACATTCTTTTCGACATGCTGGATTATGTAGTAGCCAAGAAACGAACCAATTTAACAGTGAAGACAATCTACCACTGAGTGAATGGATAAGCCAGTTCAACATACCAAACAATTTTAACGAAGATCTACAATCGTACGAAAATATAGATGAGGGATGTAGCCACAACTGGTACACTTACAGATGAACAAATTTGTTGATTTAGTGTCAAAAAAGTCAGGAAACACCCGATAATCAAGATGAAGAAGACGATCAAGTGGACAAAGCCGAATCACCACCAACAATTCAACAAGCCCTAGATGCCGCTAAGTTGGTAGAAAAATTTTTGTTGTTTAATCAAGACGATTCCACACATATCTAGATATGAATAGAATACATAAAATAATACAAAAACAAGTACTGGCATAGCAAAAAACGTCAGACGAAATTATCAGACTATATGTGTAAACAATAATTTATATGTATAAGCATTATTATTATCTAAGACATACATACAATTCAAAATTCTTGTATTAAAAATTCTTGTGTAATTTGGTTTTTTTTTTTGCTCACTCCATATAACGATAACTCTCTATAACGACAAAAAATGCTCCAGTCCCTTGAGTTTCGTTATAAAGAGTTTACACTGTATATATATATATATATATATATATATATATATATATATATAATATATATATATATATATATATATATGATGTGCCAGCGTAAGTTTACCTAGTGTAGTATTACTTATATGATTTGTGTAGTGTGTACCTACATTCCCATTATTTTCGCTCCGTTTCGGAAGAATTTTCGAGTTCCGCTGTTATAAATTGCTCGAAGCTCAAGGACAGCGTTCACACCAGCGACATCTATCGTCTATAGTCTATAGAATACAGCGAATTAATAAGGTCTTTTTTTAATCTATTAACCCTAAAACTATTGAACCGATTCGAACAATTACTTATTTCTCCATTACAATGCTACATAATCCAAAGGCAACATATATTTTTATTTTACTAACAAAAACATTTCAGACTGAAATTACTTATTTTTAAACCGGATTAACTATTATTCTTTAAACCGGATTTAATATTTATTCCATTTTTTAATTAACAAAGAAAATTATTTAAAAAAAAACCACTAGAAATATCATTTGTTATTTTGCTTACAAATTTTATCACATCTATCGCAAATAGCATAATGTTTGACTAAGTACTTAATAACAAGCGTCTCAAATCTTCTTTTATTATTTGTTAATTAGATAAAGAAATCCGACTCTATATAGCTTTTATCTTACTCTTATTGATGCTGATTTAAGTGCGATATGGTATTATTTGCTAGAAAATCTTTGGCACGTACGGTCCTAATTGTTGTAATACTCGTAGCATTTAAAATTAAAATTAAATATTAAAATGAGAAATTCAACGGTACCAGTTCCGCTTATTTACTTTAACGTAGCTGAATATTGTTTATTTGGCATTATTTTAGGTGTTGTCATTGGATTGATTGTATACTACTTATTTGTTAGTAAAAAATCTAATACTGTGAGTGGTTTTTTGTTTGGTGGCAAGAATATGTCTGTTATTTCTATTTCCTTAGCGTTAATTGCCAGGTAAGTTTTAAAAAACCATATTTATTATATAAAATATTTTATATTTAAATGAAATATTTATTTTAAATATTATATTTAAATTCGAATAAGATCTTGTTAGTAATTGTAACAATAAAACTCATAATACTCATTTGATTCGCTCTTTTTGAGACTTATTTCGTTATCTAAAGATCATAATCTATATTCCAATATTAGTTTGGTATATATACTTACTATTAAGTCATATATGAATGTTACGCTAGCTTTATTTTTATTATGACTTTCAGCTCTATCAAAATTATAGAGAACTAAAATGACTTTTGAAATTATTTTATTTTAGTGGGTATAATTATGTACCTACTAGTTTGAATTGGTATGGTTTTTCAAATTTTAATGAACAAACATTAAAGGCGAAGATAGAAATAATAAAAAAAATAAAAAGGACACTCTAATTGAGAATCGTCGTCCTATTTCAAAGTCGGTAAATCGTCGGTGTCGTCATCATCATATAGTCAGTAGGTACACCGTTAATACCTAAATGTTAAAATAAAATGCAGCCTAAATGTTATCTAATTTTGTAAAACAAAAGTTCGACTTGGCGGGAGCACTGCCGTGCCCCCGATACCTTTAACTACCTACATATAAATGTCACATTAATTTTAAAAACATTATTTTAAATATCATTTTCTTTTGTTTTTTTTTTCTATCATCCAATAGTTACCTAGTTTAGATTTGAATTTGGGATCTCTTGCTTGCGTTTTATTGTCGGAAAATAAGGTAGAGTAGAGAGTTAGATTTATTGAGGAACTTTATGGGATATCTATTCAATATAACATTACGACCAATCTATACATACTAATATTATAAAGAGGTAAAGTTTGTGAGATTGTGAGTTTGTGACGTTGTAGGGGGGTAATGATAGATAAAGATAGTTTGACACCCTGGGAAGGACATAGGATAATTTTTATCCCGGAAATCATCCCTTAATGGGGTGAAAATGTGGATGAAAGTTTGTATGGGGAATCAAGCTAGGGACGAGCCCGAGAGAAGCGAGGGTGAGTCGCTAGTATATAGTAATATCTTTCTGACCGATTTTGGCCACGGCGGCCAATCTTACCGAGACTAGCCAGATGCGCAGGAGATAGAAGAGTGCACAAGTGTACGCGGAGACACTAGTGCACTCTCTATTCCTAATACTCTCAAAGTCCGATGGGATGATACTTCTACTCGACCGCTGAAAGTTAAAGCGCAGGACTGACGGCTTTACGTGCTCTCCGAGGCACAGGGGTGAAACACCGCTAACTTTACAACTCCGGGCTATTACTAACAATATTTTTACAGAAATACTCAGTAATTGAACTTGACCCGACCCGGGACTCGAACCCAGGATCTTCGGATCTGCAGCCGTACATGCTAGTCACTAGACCAAAGAGGCAGTAATACGATCAATAAAAGCGAAGCAATTACGCGTAACCCGCGAGTGCAGCCGCGGGTAAAAGCTAGCTATCGCCACAAAATTAGCATAAAGTGTCGAGTATAAATAGAAATATGAGACATAAATGTACATACTTATATGTTTTAAAATGTTATAAAATATTTATTTTCAGCCATTTGACAAGCATAACCCTACTCGGCGTGCCAGTCGAGATATATCTCCGCGGCACTCAATACTGGGCTTCGGCACTGTCACTTATCTTAGTCACTTTTCTAACAGCTGTTATATATTTGCCAGGTAAATATTTTTTGAATGTTTCATACACGTTTATTATGTCACTATCAACCAGCCTTGGCTTCTCCAAAGTGTATAGTGATATGAAATAAACGAATAATAACTTTATTTCATAAGACTTATTTTTTTATACACATACATACATACGAGTATGTACGTATATAAATAAATAAACAATAAATAAATAAACGTTGGGACATTAACACACAGCACCATCTAGTTCCATGATAAGCTACGAGGCTTGTGTTACGGATACCAGATAGTTGATACACTACACATATATAACTTTAAATACATAAATATTATAAATATATTACATAATATGTACAATGTACATATACTTACTAAATATCTCTTAAATAACTATCCCGTGAGAAACAAATCTATTTAAACTCTATACAAAGAAGATAAACATGTCTTAAGTGTTAGGAGTAATCAATAACCTATAGTCAATTTCAGGCAGTAGAAGTGCGTAACATCGAAATCTCTATAATCTGAAAGTAAAACTGTAACTTGTAATAATTTTTCGTCAAGTCCTTTCAGTTTGCTCTCAGTACTATTTACAATATTTTTGATTAGTTAGGTACAGAGAGGCGAGCAGAAAAACCTGGTTCGTATCATCTGGATGAAATTTGGTACAGAGATAGATATGGTATAGGTACATAGTCTGTAATAGCACATAGGTTACTTTTTATTCGGGAAAAATGTTCGGTTCTCGTAAGATAGATTTGTGTTTTATATTTGTCACTTTAGACTTTAGATCATTCCATTAACATTTACCTTATGATAACATACTTTTGGACAAAAATTTTTTATGCTTAGATTACACGACAACTGCTGTATCTTATAAGCACTAACCATAGCCTGTAATTTAAAGGTGTCTTACATACGTATTGACGGCATATTCTCGTTTTGATCAGGTGCGCTGTGCGTCCCTAGGCGCTTAATACTAGCCGGTTAATACTTCAGGTCATAGTCTATCTGTGTACTAAATTTCATCCAAATCCTTTTAGCCGTTTCAGCGTGACAGAGAAACAAACATACACCCACAAACAAATCATATTTATAATAGTACACAGTACAGTTTTACAGTAGTAACAGTTAAATTATTACGTTTCCAACGACTTATATTATAGTTTTTTTCTGCCCATAACTTATGGTCCCACATTTTTCCAGTTTTCCACAGACTTCAGCTATCATCTAGTTTTGAATATTTAGAAATAAGATTCTCCACTCACACGCGGACAGTGGCAGCCGTTTTGTTCGTAGTGAGTAAACTCATGCTGCTACCAATCGTGCCATATGTACCACTTTTAGCATTTAGACTTGGTGAGATATTTGTTTAATACATTTAATGAAATTTTCTGTATCATTGCATAATTATTTATTATAATATTCTTATTAATTATTTTTGTGAATTAAAAAATGAATTGAAAAGTGGCTATTTCCTGTTATTACTAGCTATTCAAAAGCTCAAGACTACAATGGCAAAAATACGTTTGCAAAAAAAGCTCTCTATTTGTAGCTAAGTTTTTGTCATGAAGAGAAAATAAATGAATATGATTTTATGTTATAACGTATTTTATTATATATATATATATATATATATATATATATATATATATATATATATATATATATATATTTAGTAATAATTATTAAAATATATTCTTCCTAAAGAAAAAAACCGATTGAAAATTAAATAAAAGTTGCAAATTTTTACTAACATCTATGAATCTATTTTTATTACTATATACCGTCTACGGCTGATTTTTATTAATATTACCAATAGAAACATTTTTATCTTTCAGTTACTAATTCACAGGCAAGTCGTATTACAGCCGTAATTTGCGTCGCTTGCTCTACATTAATAGCCGTGGGAGGTTTGCGAGCTATAGTCAGTATTGGCATAATTACCACTTTTTTGGCATTTGCTGGCACAGCATTGCCAAGCGGTTTGGCATTGTTGCCAATGGGCTTCAAAAGAATGTGGGAAATCGCTCATCATGGAAGCAGATTAGTTTTTTACGAGTAAGGTTCATCATTAAACTATAGCTTTAACTTTTCAAGCCACCATTAAGAAAATTATAACCCGATTTTCGGTGCAGATATATCTAAAATAGTAAAGAAAGAAAAAAATATCTACATATATTACTTTCCAAAAATAAATTAGAGAAAAGGTTATTTAAAAATAAAAAAATAAAATTTGTTTTAGTCCTGATCCTGAACTCTCACATCACACCTCCTTCTTTGTAGTTACATTAGCTTTGAGCACAAATTGGCTGTGGAAGATAGCTCTCAGTCAATCCTCTCTACAAAAACTTTTAGCAGTTCCCACAATTAATAAAGCCAGAATATGTTTGGCAATCTCGTGCGTGGGAATCATACTTATGAAGTTGTTATCTTGCTTCCTGGGATTGGTCATGTATGCTTGGTTCGCTGGATGCGATCCATTACTCACTGGTCAGATTAAGAAACATGAACAGGTTAGTCATTTGCAATAGTATATCTCTTTCTCTCTTCAATTTTTGGCTGAAAAAACAAAAGGGCATAGACATTCTCTATGGACTATTCCTTGGCCGAAAAAAAGGAGCGCGATAAGATTTAGTCCATTGTATTTTTATTTATGGGCATCAAATAAAAATACAATGGACTAAATAATCTTTTAGACTCCTCGTCGTCCTTTTGGAGATAGTATGAGTTGGAAAGTCATTAGTGTAATGTTCATCTTAAGGCGTATTAATCCGAAGGCTTTAGGAGTGTAGACATTGCTTCCCCTCAGAATTATGGCATAGATTATTTTCTCAAATTGTATTGGACGAAAGAAGTAAAAATTACGTAAGATGACCAAATGTTGAACCTACGGCGTCTATAATAAATTTTAAAAGTTATATTAAGATAAAAAAATTACGAAAAAAGAGGGTATAGTCTAAGATGCTGTATGAAACTAGTCTTATACCCAACGTAAAAATAGAACCAACAATTGCCGCGTACCTATGTGTTAGTGATCGTCTGCTCCTCTCCATTTTATAGATGTAAATTTTAAAATGTCAAAGACCCAGCTGCGTTAAAGACGAATTCAAAAGGTGTTGATGAAGGAACATAGTATTATGTAGTCAGTCTAATAATTACGAGGGAACGTAAGATCGGACATACATACGTACAGCTCAAAGACACAACCCTCCTTTAGACTTCGCTGTAGTCTTGTAAAAATATTAAAGTCAACTTTATTCTACTTTTTTCTACAATTATAAAAGTTTATTAAAGCTGGTAGCTAACAAAAAACTAATATTTATATAAAACCTGTGTATAACAATATAATCTACTTGAGATTAAAATTGTCTAGCGTTCTACTATTACAGCTATTGTTTATTTAAACGATAACAATTTATTATGCCTATGCAATTATTTATTTATTAACAAAAGCAAAGTCATTATTTAGCTATTTTCTTTTCAGCTGGTACCTCATTTTCTGAATAACCTGTCGACGATGTTTCCAGGAATATTTGGTATTTTTATCATATCTATCTTTAGTGCAACGGCAGGGTACGTACTTTTAAATATTATAAATTACACTTACTCTCGCTTCGCTCGGGTTCGTCCCTAGCTTGATTCCCCATACAAACTTTCATCCCCATTTTCACCCTTTAAGGGATGATTTCCTGGATAAAAAGTATCCTATGTCCTTCCCAGGGTCTCAAACTATCTTCTTACCAAATCTCATCTAAATCGGTTAAGTAGATACAGAGATTACCCCCTACAACGTCACAAACTCACAATCTCACAAACTTTACCTCTTTATAATATTAAGTATAGATATCATTGTCAGAGAAACACAGTTGGAAAAAGATTTTCCTTGTCGTTCAATTTTAAAAGATTTTGAAGTCGGTGTTATCGGCCTTTTTATTTATGTTTACACACTGACTTCAAAATCCCTTAAAAGTACTTAATCCACCCATAGGTTTTTTTAATTTCATAATGGTTATACTTAATTCATAATTTGGTTATGGTGGTCTCTGAGGTATAACCTATTCATTATTATTTTTATGAAAATCAGTTAAAATTATCGGAAAAATTGCGTAACATACACGAAAAACTTTAGCATATTTTTTTCTTAATAATGTAATTACCACTGGTGAATCTTAATAAATAAAAAAAATACAACTGAATTCAGTAGGTACTTCCTTTTTGAAGTCGTAACTACCTTTTTGAAGGTGATCAAAAAAAAAGTTTATTGAAAGGTTTTGTTAAAACTTAAATGGAGTGATTAGAAATTTGGATTGTTTGTCTGTCTGTTTAATTCTTTAATATACATTTTTATTGCACTATTATAATACATATAAAGATCGACACGAGCAGCGAGCATCATCTTATAAGTCTTTTTAGACTAAGACACAGGTGATGTTGCAGATAGTAATTAGTTTAGATTTGATTTGTAGTTTAATGACTCGACGTGTGTTTGCTCTACGAGATAACTTTGTTGCTACAGATGTATTGCGTCTATCATAAATTCAATATCAGGGGTTGTGTTTGAAGAATTTATAAGACCATGGATGCCTCAAAGTACTAATGAACTGGCGTGCTGCAGAATCATGAAAGTGAGTTTGGAAATAGAAAACCTTATAATATAATTTATGCACAGTCATATAATGAAAAATGCTGATATATTTGATAAAATTTCGGATTAGAAACATGGTACTTACATTTTTACACTTTCTTTTTATTGCTTAATTATTTTATAAGTCAATTCGGGACTTGAGAGATGATCCATATCTTATTTAATCCGTAGTTTAGTCTTCTGTATCTATATTTTTTCAATAAGCATTTTTTTATTATTAATTATAATTTCTCAATTTAAAAATTACTTGAAAATTGATTTTTTATAACAACTCTGTTTCAGTTCCTTTGTATTTTGGTTGGTTTATATTGTATATGTGTTGTATGGCTAGCTCGGGAACTAGACCGACTTCAACACGTGGCTTCAGGGGTAACAGGCGTTACTGCTGGTACTCTATTAGGTCTCTTCACATTAGGCATCGTCTTCTCAAGGGCTAATTGTTCTGTAAGTAAATATAACATTAGTATTTTATTTAATAACGTTTTTAATTTATTTAATAAAAATAGCTAATTATTTTTAAATTATTTTGAAATGCTCAATTAATTAACACCATCTGTTGGCAAGATTAGGTATTACTTTCTATTGTATATAGATAAGTAGTATTATAGTAGTACACGTAATGAATAACAGATGGCGCTTCATAAGTTAACGAGGAAATAAAAATATATCTTTTAAAAACAATAATCCTTATGTATTTACCTTATAACTATTTATTTAGAAATAAATTCTTGAAGCATTTTCTTCAATGAATCGAAGCAATTTCTCTTGAAACGAAATGTATTCATCGTTTTATATCAAAGGAAATGCCTCAGTAAGATGCAATCGGCCCTTAGGGACTTACCTATCTAAGTGCTTACCCCAGATATTCCTTTAGCATCCCATTTAGGTTAAACTAACGCTTTCCGTACATTAAATCAACGCTCTTTATTTCTTCGACTTTACCTATATGTGCCAGTTTGTTTTAACCGACTTCAAAAAATAATGATATCCTTAAAACACTACTACATATTATAATTTTTATTGACCTCATTTTATTGTTCTTTACGCACCATTTATTTTCTTTTATTCAATGGTTTATAAGAAGAGGGTACTATCTGGAATTAGTGAACCGATTCTTAAAATTAAAATAAACAAAGCATTATTTATACTTGATATATAAATATGTTATGTTGGGACATTAACACATTAACACACAGCACCATCTAGTTCCATGGTAAGCTACGAGGCCTGTGTTATGGATACCAGATAGTTGATACACTACATATATATAACTTTAAATACATACATATTATAAATATAAACACTCATGACTGGAGTACAAACATTCGTCATCACACAAATGAATGCCTCCAGCGGGACTCAAACCCGCGACCGCTGGCACAGCAAGTAGGGTCACTACAAACTGAGCCAAACGTGTCGTCTGTCATATTTTTTGATTAAGTCAGACAGGCGGAGTCGTAGGCTATAATAAATATAAACATACAATATATTTAATGGGAATATTAATGAAGGAAGTTATTTATAATAAATATTCTTTCTTCCTCTTACTTAAAACATTCTGCATGATAATAATCTCGTTTTTATCTAAGCTTAGTGATTTCAGTCAAATTCAAATCTAGAAACCTATAAGACTTAACCTATTTTTTCAGGGTGCCTTAAGCGGATGTCTACTTAGTCTAGTACTCTGTGGCTGGCTGCTTATTGGCGCCGAGAACGCTTTGGCTACGGGTGCATTGACCTTTCAGGGGAAGCCCCTCGTTACTATGGGATGCGGTAAAGCCAACTTCACACATCTGGTAAACGTGACAACAATATTACCGAACGCTGTGTGAGTATGAACTAATAGACAAGAATGTAATTATGTTAGACTAATTGCTCGATTTGTATTACAGTGGATGGGTACGTGAGTTAAATGGTCGTGAGTGACCGGCTTTACGCAGAGCAGGAAGCGAATTTGTTTTATACTATGTAGTGATTACAATTTACAATATATCAATCAATATACAATAATTATAATGTTCTTAGCCTGATACTGATAGATTATATTATTTTAGTGCAATATAAACATGAAGTAAACAAACACAATTACCATTATAACCGCAGTGCGTCGGCACGTTAAAGATCCCGGAAAGTTTTAATCTTAGTTTGCCAACTTTGGTGATATCGACTTGAGGCTAAGTTTTATTTCCCTCTTATTAAAACTTTCGCCATATTACTATTACCCGATTCGTACAGTTTTATGACTTTTTCTAGTCTCTTTTACTAGTCGGATGACTTTAGGATTGCTAACTATTCTTTGACTCTTGGCTGAGTTTGGGTTTAACTTCCAGGATATTCCAGCGGACTTCTAAAAAATATTGAAATAATTATTTAATATGTATGTTTATATGTATATTATAGAAATTAACAATTCTTTAGTATTTTTTTTTTATTTTTAAAAAGAAAAGAAATACAACAAGAAAAACAAAGAAATTTAAATTAAATTATAATTTTCAGCAAGCAACTACCTACAAAGCCTCTTCAGTCACTCTTTCGCATCTCCTTCACTTACTGCCCCTTTGCCGGAGCTATCGCTGTTCTCCTCATCGGCGTACCTATGAGCTATCTGACTGGGAAATCGAAGACTGACTCCATGAATCCAGATGTTTTTTGTCCTATAACCCAAAGTTTTCTACATAGGCTACCAGATAGAAGTGCTACGGTATCTATGGAACTGAGAGCACCTAACACTCAAGAGGTCTATATGGCTTTAGATGAAGCATTAAAACATTTAAAAGAAGTAATAGATCGATAATAAAAACTGTGATAAACAAACTGACTTTACGTTATAAATACAGTTAAATATATCCCATATCATATCTCACAATTAAAATGCTAATACAGCTGTTTGTTCGCAAATCTCTTAAACAGCAGAACCTTTACGCGCGCCTTTAACGATGTTTGCCATTCAAACTCACTAAATATTTTTAAATGTCGTCTAACTAATTATTATCTGTCTTGTTAGTTATTGAGTATATATACTATGTATTTAAGTATATGTATACGTATATATTATACTTGTATATATTTTTGTCTTATATATATATATATATATATATATATATATATATATATATATATATATATATATATATATATATATATATACATGTTTGTAAACGTAGTTCATCATGTCTGTATTTAGTGTTAACTGTACCGTCCCGTCTACGAATCCACTAATCCTTTCACCAAAGGTTGTCTGTAAGAGATTGCTCGTAGCAATAAGACCGCCTTTGCATGCCTATTTGTTATATTTTTTTTCTTTTCATTTTCTGTACTCTTCTTTTGTGTGTGCAATAAAGTATTTATCTATCTATCTTTACTCGCGTACAACTCGGACTCGAACTCGGAATTTGTTGGCCTAATGTTATAAGCTTATTAGTTATTTCTTATCCGGGGAAAAGGCTACACCCATCTATAATAGGGATAAAATATTGTCAGTTTAATCTATTTTAACAAAACTTTAATCAACTTAACATAAAAATCATTTATATGCCGGCCATAATGAAAATTTTACAACACGAAGAAGTAATTGTAGCGTGAAAATGAACCAAATGAGTTCTCATAAAGATTATTGTGAAATTGGAGCATTACCGTCGACTGCTATATAATATATGGACGAATTGAAATTGTTAAATGAAATCCCTAAGGTGTGGCTATGAATGATTATATAATATATACCTGATGAAGACACATGATGCGTTCTCATTAGTGATAATATGTGATAATTATACAAAGTTAATAAAACATATCAAAAAATATATATATTATACTAGCATTGCCCGCGGCTCCGCCCGCGTTTATATGACCAAAAACCAAATTCTTAGGTTTTACATATTAGTATACTCTTACATTGCAGTTTTTGTATTTTTTCTCAGAAATGAGACATTTTTGCGAGATAAAAAGTATCCTATATGTTGACCCGGATAACCAGCTATCACCATACCAAATTTCATCAAAATCCCTCCAGTGGTTTTTCTGTGATGCGGTAACAGACAGACAGACAAGCAGAGAGACAAAAATTCTAAAAACTATAGATTCGGCCTCTGTATTGATAATAATGTTTATTACAATAAGATTTTCAAAAAAATATTTAATCTACAGATTCGGCTTAGTTACAATTTTTACACTTACAAACTAATTTTTTATAAGTGTACGTAACACTTTCGATATTATTTATATTTTATATAAAGTCGTAAAACGAAAATTTAAACAAACTGCCTGACTACCATTTTTTATAATTGGCATTATAACAATAAGCCATATTAAAAGCACTTAGTATAATTTACACAAAAATATAACAAATTATCTCACAACTCCATACCTTATAATCTCACATCTTTACGGAATGTCACTTGAAATTGGACGTCTTCGGTAAATTTCACCTTCCATAATTCATATGATATAACGATGATATATTACGTGTCATTAAGTCGCTTACCTGATCCGAATTCAGCCTCATAAAGATTACCATTCGTCATTTTTCGCCTCATTCATCTCGTCGGGCTAATCTTTGTAAATAAAATTGATGGATCGCGAAAATAATAAATACTCATTATTTGGTTTTTATTTTGATATACGCGTAAATATGCGATGAAGAATGGATCAGCTGTTGTTTCATACAATGTTGGGGTTATTTTAATATTTTCGTAATTAATGTTCTGGTTAAACTGTTAATCATTGAACATTTTCAATGCCTTCAATAAGGGATGATAAAGCTTGTGAATTTTGGTTAACAGATATTTTTTTAAATATGCTTTTGATATTATTATTTTATTTTTAATATTTTTATTTTCAAATACTACTTTGTGCCCTACTGCATAAATACATATAAATAAAATAATATTAGTTATATGAAAATAATTCTACTATATAAATAATGATATTTTATTAGACGAGACAAATCTGGCGTCTCTTCGCCGCCTCAGACAAAGATAAACAAAGGTAAAACATCTGAGAGTGCGTGCTAGGTTTTAGACAGGCTACATTAATTCCTAGACCGCAGCCTACTGTCTCGAGTACTAATTTTTTTAAGAAACGACATAAGTGCCAAATCAAAATTTCTCAAATATAGATTCTATTTCACTTACATTAAAGTTAAAAATAAAATTTACAGGAAGTCGTAGAATTGCGACTTTATCAGAGCCAAGAGGTGTTTTTGCCAGAAATAAAGGGGGATGCTTTGAATCGTAAAGGAAAACGTATGTAGCGGTAATGAAGAGAAAAATTTGCTTGGATTTTCCTGTTTTAAGTTAAGCTTTTATATGCGAATTAGTTAAAAGATAATAATAGATATCATAAAACTCAATGAATGTCATATCTCTCTAAAACAAGCTAATTTACTTTTGTTGATTACAAATATTGTTAAAATTAATTAAGTATAACAAAATAGACTTTCTAAACATCGTACTAATATATATTATACTTATACCATACTAATATATAATATTATACTAAGTCACTCTTAAACAGCTGAACAGATTTCGATAAGATTTGGCAAAGACGTAAATTGCATCTTTGGGATGGACATAGGCTATATTTGATCTTCGCCCTCGATATGATGCGACCTAAACATCGGACAAAAACTAAAAATATTATAAGATTAATATTTTTTTTATATATACCTACTAACATTACTGCTATACCACGCGAGCATAGACAAGAACAATGGTTTAACTAATAATAAATAACCGTGTACTGAACACAAAACAGCCAAAATTTTCACCGAATTCAGAAATTTACACTGACTTGAAAATATTAGATTCAGCGCCTTCGTTAAAACATACTAATGTTGCGGTTTGGTCTCTGACTTTACCAAAAACAGTCAAATTTGTATGGCCAATGCAAATATTCTTTACTTACTTGAATTAAATCCTCACGGGTCAGAACCTCGCATTGGTTATAAAAGTACACTTCTATCATTTGCCGAGGGCTCTAACCGCGTCATTTTAAAGTAATGAATTTTCATACACATTTCCAACTTCTTTAGCAGTTTCCAGAAATAATTCGTTATATCGTAATGTCGTGATTAATCAGTTAATGAGTGGTTATCCTTTAATATATAATACTCACTTGCTTCCCCATACAAACTTTCATATCCATTTTCACTTCCTTCCTATCCTATGTCCTTCCCTGGGTCACATACTATCTTCTTACTAAATTTCATCTAAATTGGTTTAGTAGTTTCAGAGCTTATACCGTACAAACATACAAACAAAAACATCTTTCTTCTTGATAATATTAGTATAGACAACATACAACATACAATATAACCGTCACTGAACAGCAATGACTATTTTCAGAATTTCATTAAAGGACAAATTGTTCATTAACTAGTCTCAAACTATTAATAGATACATTCAAAAGCCTGTTCAATTATTGTTCCCCCGTTTGTGACAACAAACCAGACAAAATGGTCTTCACTTAACAATTTAGTTTCGCATTACAATCGAGGATCGAAGTGGCGAGACGCATACGTCACATTCTCGTTTGGAATTAATATCCACCGGAAATCCGTTCCCATTAGTAAAACGTCCTAAGGATAAATTCTTTTGTGCCACTTTCGTACTAACATGGTTTTTGTAAGGTCACTATTTATGGCACTGATAGAAAGGATTTGGTATTCGATTGTGAAAATAATATTGAAAGGGATGAAACTATCTTCTAATATAATGGAAGGGAGAAATAGCTGATATTACTATAAATTTTTCAAACAGTTTGGGACAAAGATTTCGTTATTTAAATATTTTATAAGCAGAATTTGCTTAAAATAATGTTAGAAAAGTGCAAAATGGAATCACGCATCGAGGGTCACGTAACACCGCACGATTAATCTTGTCAAAAAATTTATTGAGTTAAAAATATTTCTGTTACATTGATCAATAAAAAGGGTACACTATTGTGATTGTTGGAAACCTATACTGTAATAAAAGCCACAAAATGGCGATGCCCTTATATAATATTATAGACACAAAAGGCACATAAGGCAAATATATATATATATATAACTAAGATTTTCTTGCTGAATATGCAGTGGTGTCTATGAAATATGTCGTTTGACGCACCGTATATTAAATGACCCACACAACTCTATCCATTAACGCTTGTAAAGGGTAGCCACAACTGTAATTATCGTTTAAAGTCTATGAAATATGCGTCGGTCACTCTATTATTAGTTTTATCGTAATGGCCACTGCATGCGATTGTTAAATTATCATGGAAAATGTTTTACTTCAATAAATTTTAGACACCAATAAGGATCTTGTTTAATACGATTATTCTGATTCTGATATTCTGACTTTTCAAATGGTCGATCAAAAAGTTGTTTTTTTAAAACATAAGGATGTTTTATTATATACTAGCGACTCACCCTCGCTTCGCTCGGGTTCGCCTCTAGAAAAACACTAACAAAGATCCATTCGTTCCCACGGGAACCGTTCATTTTTCCGGAATGAAAAGTAACCTGTTGTTTGACCTGCAATATAAGGTATCAGAATGTTAAATTTTACTAAATTAGGTGCATAAGTTGTTGATTACTAAGCTGTATAAGATATTATACTTTTTTAACTATCATCACGGGAACTTTTTAATTTTCTGGGATGAAAGGTATCTAAGATGTTGACCGGGGATATAAGGTACCACCATGCAAAATTTCATTCAAATCGGTCTAATAGATTCGGAGATTAGCCCGTACAATCAGACAAACAGACAGAGAAACAAAAAATTTGAAAAAAATCTGGATTTGTTCTATTTGTCTTCTTACATCCCCCTGACTCGGTTTTTAGCATTTTTTTGCTGTGTACAGACATTCGACCTCTACTGTTTTATTATAGTATAGAAAATGTATGTAGGTAATAACACTTTTAAAATCATTGCGAATAAGTGAGGACTTGTATATCCTGACGAATTTTGTTCATGACATTCAATTTATTGGATAAATTATAGCTAAGAAGGGTGACCCTAGTGCACTCTCTACTTATTTCATTATCAGGTCCGCAGGGACAACAATACGATACGAACGGAGAATGATCAGGTGCAAGACAGTTGGTTTACGTGCTCTCGGAGACAACTAAAACTGCACTTAATAGAAAATTCAATAACTATTATATGACTTGATCCGGAATTTGAACACAGGACTCCCGAATCTGCGAACGTAAATGCTAACTGAGGGACTATGAAAAAATAGAATGCTAAAAACCTTATAGAGAGAGAAAGAATGCACAGCTTGTCAATTTTTCATAGGTAGTGGAACACTCTTTTATCTTCACCAGACTATAAATAATATTTACATGTATAGATTTTTTACGGAAATCAAATCTAAGCAAATGAAACACTGTTAGTGCGTAAAAATTTAAAATAACAGGAATTTGAGACACTCCCATTTTCCTTGAAACGTATTTTATTAAAAAGTATCTCTAAAAACAGGAAGAATTAACTTTCTTAAAGCTTGAAAGCTATTTTTGAGACTGAAAATATTATTGCAAATTGCAAAACATCATTTAGTATTAAAAATACATTCACGTTTCAGAGGCTATTAAGGAAAAGAACTAGAAGGGAAGATAGACAGGAAAATGAAAATGCAAAAAGTTAACTTAATCACCTCAGAACTCTTTGGCACGTTGGGACCTTTTTGTTATTTTTACCAAATCATTAGGAAAACGCTAAAACATTAAATAACTTTTAATGTTTTAGCGTTCGTAAAGTTAAAAAATTTGAATTATACGCCGGTATTCCTTTCCGTTAACATAATTAGGTCACAATACTGTATTGGCAGCGTGATAATCTATATTATCTATATATTATATAATAAAATTGTAACTAAGGCGAATCTGTACATTAAATATTTTTTGGAAAATCTTATTGAAATAGAAATTATTGTCGATACAGAGGCCGAATCTATAGTTTTTAGAATTTTTGTCTGTCTGTCTGTTACTGCATCCCGGAAAAACCACTGGAAGGATATAGGATACTTTTCAACATATAGGATACTTTTTACCGCGGGAAAATGTCTCATTTCTGAGAAAAAATACAAAAACTGCAATGTAAGAGTATACTAATATGTAAAACCTAAGAATTTGGTTTTTGGTCACGGGCAATGCTAGACTAATTATAAAAACAGTAATGATATTTTCGCTCTCCAGGACAAGGCGTAGAGGTTAAAGAGATAAATTTCCGTATAAACAACCTGACAGAATAAAATATTGGGTTTTTATTTTCACAATATATGTAGGTATATTCAATTTGACCAAAAACCTAATTCTTAGGTTTTACATAATATTAGTATAATCTTACATATAATAATTTCATTGCTCATCCCATGATTGGTAAATAATGGCAGCGATTGACAATGCCACAAAGGTTCCTCCGTTAATTGCATATATGATTTTGTAATATTACACTTTTTGTTTTAACAATAACATTTATAGTATGTAGTATAGATACTTCTGTCTTGTTTGTTTGTTTAGTTTTGGGCGATAAACTCTCAAACTACTGAATTAATTTTAATCATATATTTACAGCTATTGATTAATTTATATTACATAATAATAAATTTTCATACTTTGCCAATTACATTATTTATTTTCAATTCAATTCTTTTGATAATGGTTTCAAAGCGTGCCAAAATATTAATTTTACTAACAGTTCACTGTATACCTATTGAATCACACCAAGTTTTGATAACACGTAAGTATTTCTACCATAACACACGTATGTATATATTATATACCTACCTACAACAGCAATGCAGTAATGCCATAAGGATCTCTAAAATATATTCGAATATTCCACCTACAAGTAAAAACATGACTCTTTAAATGTTAATAAGTAATGAAAGCTTAGCAAGAGGGTCTCGATCTCTTGGATATATAGACAGCTCAAAAAGTTAAAGTGAGCCTTGAAAAAAATACTTTAAGCTCTAAAAATTATATGACAACCTTGTATTATTTTGCCACAAAATTAATTCACTTTCACATCTAAATTTTATTCATTGGAAAATTTTACTCAAGACTGTAAAAAGCGTCTCAACTGCTGTTTTTTTTGACGGATATTTTTTAGAAAATTAGAATATTTTAAAGGAACGACCCTCGAATTGTTCGTCACGGAGAGTTGTAATTTAATTTATAAGGTAAGCGAGAGACATCACAAATTCTAAACACGCTCCCTGCCTTGTTACCTCATCGTTTGTGTTCTTTGAAATTTACAAAATACATTAAAATTTACGCACTTTCAAAAGGTGTTTATGAATAATGTTGCAAGTTGCCTGTATTTATACGATCCTGAATTATAACTTAGTATGTTTTGTGCTTTTCAATTGGTTCATAGCTAGTACTCACACTCGGTTGGGAGGAGGCAGGGGGATGAGATAAGATAGTCTTAAGTTTTTCCATACATGATGCGCTCTATAGTCTTGATTTTCATTAAAATGGATTTTTTTTTCAATTAGACACTTTTTTGGAGACACTAGAGTATCCATGAGAAACTTACCACATTCTCGGAAAGCTGTTCTACTGTATATTTGCATGTATGTATGTAGATTGCAGCACTTTTGCCCCCGTAGTGTTTTATTCCCGAAGACAGTGGGATCAATTTGTAAATACAGAATATTTATAAAAATGGAAAATAATAAATAAAAATTTCAACGACTCAAATCAAATCAATAATATTGTACATGGTCAGAATAATGAGAAAATTAAAAATATATTCAAGTCCAACCATATTTATGGTGTAGTAGAAAAAAGTAATAAAAGTGAAACTGCCTCAAACACAAAAGTTCTATCACAAACGAATGCGTCCAATGTTTATGATGTGAAAATTATGGTATATATAAAAAACGTATTTTAAAAATAGGGGATGAAAGTTTGTATGACACTTATGAAACTACCTCTTTAGAGATTTTTTTTTATGAATTGTAATGTGTTAATTTGTAACAAACAGTCAGAAAAATAAGTTTCACATTTATTTAAGTTGATGTGTAGATAACATTAATTTTATTATGATGAATAAGTTGAAATTTAAAAAAATCGTTAGAATATTTCATTGTCTCTAATCTCCATTAATCATTATTTAAATTATTTTTCATATTACTTTCATTTTGAATTACATTATTAGTATTTTCTGAACACCATTTATTTATTAGATATAATCGAGCTCAACGTAATGAATTAACGTCATAATCTATTAAAAATCAATAAGCAAAATTAGCAAATAAACAATGGTTTTCATAACTACATCGCGTTTTATACTCCTTGAGCAAGCGTTTGGTGGTTCTTTAATACAAAGTTTTACCTTGACATAAAAAACGTGAATGTTTTAACCGACGAAGGAGGTGGTCTAAAAGTCGACGCGTATATTTTGTACGTTTGATCACTCATAAATTTTTACAGAGTATGATATTATAATTCTTATTTATTGTATCGAAGTTGGTCTTATTTTAAGGAAAAACAGCCACCTAAGTTTACAAGTTACGTACTTCTTTGAAAACAAATTTGACAAGATGTTATGATTATTTATCCACAAGAAATTATAAAATAAAAACTCACCCTTATAATATAAAATATACCTATATTTTTCAAATCTTTAAATTTTCTCACCGTATATATAATTTCGACAAAAAGCTGCATTCAGTTGAAAGCACCACCTGATATGAAAAATGAGATTCAAAGAACCGATTCAGCGTGAAGCAATCAGGAAGTTGACAGCTACAATTCAATTTTAAAAATGTCATAGAACCCGAAAAATTTTGGATTTTAAGTTTTTTTCATTAACATTTGAGTATTTAAATAGTTTATTATAAATAAAATTCGTAAAACTATGAAGTTTTAAAAAAACAACCGACGAAAAAAGAAATTGTGAATTTTACTAATTTTATTTACATTTTTTTTTTGCTGGGACATTAACACACATCGCCATCTAGTTCTATGGTAAACTACAAGGCTTGTGGTATGGATACCAGACAGTTGATACACTACACATAATAATATAACTAAATACATACATATTATAAATATAAACAACCATGACTGGAGTACACACATTCGTGCTCATCACACAAATGAATGCCTCCAGCGGGACTCGAACCCGCGACAGCTGGCACAGCAAGTAGGGTCACTACAAACTGAGCCAAACGTGTCGTCAAAATTAGGTTAGATAAGATCTTACCTATGGAGATCAAAAAGCCCTCACTTGCGGCGTAGCCGAAGGCAAAACTTAGTATGTATAGAGTCAAGGTTCCACAAAAAGGCAGGCATTTCGTTCAGGTAAAAATTACTATTCACTGTATAATATTATGGCAGAAATTGTTGAAAGATCAGATAACTTCTAGATTACATTTAGATAGCTATTGTTAAATTTTCTATTCTTAAGGTTTATGTGTTTTAATATCATCATCAAAAACCGTACAAAATAAATGCTACGACGATAACAGGCAGCAAAATTATAATGCTATTGGCCAAAAAAATTATCAATGTAATGGTAATGTAAAATAAGCCAAAAGCTAATAATTTTTATTGTAATGAGTTGTTTGACTGTGCACGGCGTACAGAGGATGTTAGAATGATCCATTTTATAATACTTAATTTTTCCTGTCCTATTGTGATATTTAAACTTGTTATGTGTAATATGAACCCACAGCGAAATCAATCTGATTCTAATTATAAAAACTTTTTAACAAAAAAATAAAAACCGACTTCAAACAAAAGCACTAAAAAGTGAAAAATAACTGATTGGTAGTTTTCATTTACTATACATACCTAATCAAATATTTTCGAAGTCGGTGTGCTTTGGCTAAGTAATTAAAGCCTACCTATTAAATACACACCTAATCAAATATTTTTGAAATCGGTCCCAGCCCATACAAAGCAAAGCACACCGACTTCGAAAATATTTGATTAGGTATGTATAGTAAATGAAAACTACCAATCAGTTATTTTTCACTTTTTAGTGCTTTTGTTTGAAGTCGGTTTTTATTTTTTTGTTAAAAAGTTTTTATTTTTCCCTTTTTAGTGTAGACAATAGTAGCAAAGTAAGGATTCTAACGTGTTAGGCTTGTCAAATCAAACAAAATAAGCCCAAACTCAAAGTATCTACTATTAGCCGTTGAAGAGTTCCACCTATCCACCTTCTGGCCTTGCCATCAGATCAGGTCAACAACACCGAACCACTGTACTATCAACGGAAATAGAAATACTTGCAAAGTTTCAAGTCAATATGACAATTAGAAGTAGGTTAAATTCATCATTAGTTGTTTTTCCACCCTTAGGGGTGGTATTTTTTTTTGAAATTTAAATGGGACCAATCTGGAAGTATACCCTTTCAAACAAAACAAAAATTGTCCAAATCGGTTAATAAATGACGGAGTTCTGAGGTAACAAACATAAAAAAAAAAAAAAACATACAGGCGAATTGAGAACCTCCTCCTTTTTGAAGTCGGTTGAAAAGTACAAGCTATAGGAAATACACATACCTACATATAATAGGTTGTAAAAAAGTCGATTGCTAGGCTTTGAAAAAATTGGCAGCATATTCTTCGCCGAGAAATGTTACATTACATTACGTTGATAAGTAAATAGGAAAAATATTAAGATAAAAAAATTAAATAAAAACATTATTTTTCATTATTTGATTCATTATATATTTATTTTTTAAATGATTTGAATTAAACATAACTAATATTTTAAGGTACTTTGATCCCATTTTTGAATTTATGAAATCATTTTGTTAATTTGTGGGTAGGCACTGTCTGTAACAACTAACACTGTAAACTAAACTGTTTGTTTGTTTGTTTGTTTGTTTGTTTGTTTGTTTGTTTGTTTGTTTGTTTGTTTGTTCGTTCGTTTGTTTGTTTGTTTGTTTGTTTGTTTGTCCTTCTTTCACTTTGGAACTGAGTGACGAAGTGGCGTGATTTTTTGTGTGGAGATAGTTGGAGGGCTGGAGAGTGACATGAGCATGCTTTTTACCGCGGGAGATTAGGTACCTAATTTCCACGGGAAAACATTTAATAATACAATCAAAAAAAATATTTATGATCAGACTTACTTAAAACTGCGTATTAATGCTCTTCTATAAAATTAAATAAATATGACTTAAAATTTTTCTAAATTCATCCTATAAGGGGGTAACATAGTGGATGAAACTTTGTGTGAAACTAATAGAGATGTTTTCGTAGTTTTAGCGCAAGCAAAGCCTGGCGGGTACTGCTAGTTATTATTATATTACATATTAAATAGAAAGAAAAAAAAACCTATTTTTATAATAAAAGCTTAACTTAAAGTAAAATATTCTTTCCTCAAACTGCAACATGTTGAGAAAGTTTTAACTTGTAAAATACTAAGTTTCATATTCAAGTTGTTTGTTGGTGATGGCTCTAACTTTAATGGCCTTACTTTATCATCGTGTGGAAATTTGTGTCTTTCATTTCAATACTTTCTAAGATTTATGCGAATATTCGATATGTTAAATAAAAAAAAATTCCCAGCTTTTTTCGCCGTTTTATTTTTATTTTTGCTTCCGACGTAGACACTTTCTATAGAAACTATAAGTTTTGAGATGTCCAAAACCTTAGTCTTTCCCGTGATCATAATACATCATACATGTGGATATGTAGCATTCGAAAAATCACTTCGCTAACAATAAATGAAAATAAATCCTCGACACCCTATTTTTTCTAAATGTGTTTATTTATTTTTAAAATTCTCAACACGTCATAAATATTTATTTTCAATCTTACGCTTATAAAAAAATCTTGTTCAATTGTTTTGTTTATCTTGCGAATCATCTATGGAGCTATTAAAGCGATTCTACTTACCTATACTATTAATAGGGAAATTTCGCAACGAGTGGTATTTTATATAAAATACTAGCATTGCTCGCGGCTCCGCCCGCGTTCAGATGACCATAAATCAAATTCTTAGGTTTTACATATTAGTATACTATTGCATTGCAGTATTTGTATTTTTTCTCAGACATGAAATATTAAGATTAAAAAGTATACTATATGTTGATCCGGATAACCAGCTATCATCATACCAAATTTCATTAAAATCCCTCCAGTGGTTTTTCTGTGATGCGGTAACAGACAGACAGACAGACAAAAATTCTAAAAAGTATAGATTCGGCCTCTGTATCGATAATAATGTTTATTTCAGTAAGATTTTCCTAAAAATATCCAATGTACAGATTCGGCTTAGTTACAACTTTATTATATGTATAGATGACGTATAGTCATGCCTATTCTCCCGCCGCGCCGGTTTGATTTTCGGAAAAAAATAAGTTGTATTATTTACTTGAAAGATCTCAAGAGCTAATTTCTTTTGTGATATTAAACTTTCAAATATTGAATGCCACTGTACATCCATTTACTTGTACCTATAACAGACCTAGATGTAGAGTGAACTCTATATATATGTGTATGTGTGATAGAAAAATAGGTCAGAAGTGCAAAGAAAATATTTTTTTATAGTTAAGTACAGACGTACGTATTAATAGTTTCGATTTAATTAATCAAATAACTAACAGAGCTTTAGATTCAGTTCATTTTATTGTTATAATATCCTTGTTCATTTTATATAATGTATGAAATATTCAAGAATATATAAAAAAAATGAATTAAAAACATTGAACAATCAAAACCAGTAAGAAATTCACTGCACAATTTTAAATTCTCTTTCCACAGAATGAAGTTGGAATTTAGGGACTATAAAGAGACAATACGACTTAACTGCGACCAGCTGACAATAAACCAATTTAGAGTGTTAAAGCGAGTTGAATCCCACGAATTAGCTCATTATCAAGAGATTTGCTGTGAAGATCCTACTTACAACTCGTTCAGAGGATTATTTGAACAAAATCGCCATTATTATATACAGCTAATTTTTAATTTTATAATATTTTATTAATTTAGCTATGGTAACACTCTTGCTTGTAAACCAAGTGAAGTTGGTTCAAATCCAGAGTTTTGCACTTCTGGTATTCTTAAGCGCGAATAATTTTCAACATGATTACACTTGCCTTACAGTGAACGAAAATATTGTGAGAAAACCATCTTGTCGAGGAAAATCTAGCAAGTATTTCAAAGATTATAAATATAATTGTATACTTAATTATATAATTTTTATAATTATATAACTATACAATAATTTAAATATATGTAATTAGGAAGGCAGTGGTAACCCAGTGGTAACGCGCTCGCTTGGGAAACAGAATGGAAGCGGGTTCAAATCCCGGGTCTCTCACCTCTCATGTGCGAATCTATTCTAACATGATTACCACTTGCCTTACGGTGAAGGAAGACATCGTGAGGAAACCTGCATGTCTGAGAAAATCTAGCAAGTTTTCAAAAGACATGTGAAGTCCGCCAACCCGCACTTGGCCAGCGTGGTGGACTATGGCCTGATCTGCTGGGCTGAATACATGTAATTAGATTTCACAGATAGGTAAATTTTACTAATATAGACATATCTTCTAATTATAAAAGTATTTTGAACGGCAAATCGTTATTAAAAATTATCAAGCTGTAAATTTTTATATTTAATAGTGAAACACTACAGTAATTTGAAAGTTTTTTTTCGATTCGATATACGCAGAAGATAAAATTTGTGTCGTTATTCTAAGAAAATTATAATCCTATAACTATCTAAAGATAACGGTGAAAAGAAAGGAAAATATAATATTATACACAAAACAGTGCCTATCATAGTGTTTCTTTTGTAAATATATTATAAAAAAATAACCGATTGCGTATCGAGCCACGCGCAATGTAGGGTTCCGTAGTTGCCCATCACAATAATACGGACTAAGAAGAGGGCCTTTTGTTGTTTAACACTATGAACATACCTATGGACATTTAACATTAACGGTTTACACCTTACATTTTGTAAATTGTTCGAATATTACTCGTAAACTTGTAAAACCTACTTAGCTGTGATAGTTTTCCTTTTATCTTCGTTATACTTATCGTGATTTTTTAAAGCTTAATATTTTACAAACGGACCCCTTAATTGAAAAATTGTTTTCACAAATCCGCAATATATCTAAAAGACTTATCCAACGACACCCCAACGGACATGGCGAAACTAACAGGGTACTTGTTGACTACGGAACTCTAAAAAAGTGACTAAGTAGACGCTAGAACCAAGCTAGATCCTCATTTTGACATTAGATTTCATAATAATAATAAAATCAATCACTTTTAGAAAATATTTTTATCTTTTTATTTTCTGTGAATGAACTAAACTGAAGCTTATAATATAACTTATCGGCTAATAAGTCTAAAATTTTGTTGTAGCTGTAATTATACAAAATACGTTAATAAAATAAGAACAGCATTTTGGTATTTTTAAGCCCACGCAATAAATCCATATTACTACAAAAGTCCGTACAAAATATTACAATAAATAATTCGGTTCATTCACTCCGGCAAAGAATTCGGAAACCATATATATTTTTTTTGCTTTATTATATATTTTGCTTTATTATTTAAGCTTTATTATATTTACAACATTCGAGCTCAGTGTCTGTGTGTCTGCATACTAAATGTCACAGTTTCAGGCCTAGACGTGTAACTAACTACGTTATGTGGACTTTTATATTCTACTAGCGTTGCCCGCGGCTCCGCCCGCGTTCTGATGACCAAAAACTAAATTCTTAAGTTTTACATATTAGTGTACTCTTACAATGCAGTTTTTGTGTTTTTGTATTTTTCCTCAGAAATGAGATATTTTCCCGCGTTAAAAAGTATCCTATATGTTGACCCGGATAACCAGCTATCATCATAACAAATTTCATAAAAATCTCTCCAGTGGTTTTCTCGTGATGCGGTAACAGACAGACAGTCAGACGGACAAAAAATCTAAAAACTATAGATTCGCACTCTGTATCGATAATAATGTCTATTTCAATTAGATTTCCCAAAAAATATTTAATGTACAGATTCGACTTAGAATTTTATTATATGTATAGATGACTATATATTTTATTATACCCAACAATTTACGAGTAACATAGCTGACCGTATCATTAAACCGTACAAACTGTATGTACATCCTCGTAAACGTTGTGTATTGTGCATTTTCTATAAAAGTTCGCGTGTTCTTATGGCTTTGACTATTTCGATATTTGGAATAATTTATGTAATATCTTTAACCTCTAATATTACCTTTGTATTATCGAATGACAGCACGAAAATCTCATTACCAAGTAAGTTGCAGATTAGAGAGGATAATGATGGTCATTTAACTGTGCTTCCCCGCACGTGATACTCTGAATATCTATAAACTATGGGCGATAAAACCGAAACTTTTGTCCGCAAAATAGTTTATTCGATTTTAAATTGAGTAAAATACATAACCTAAAACATCATTCTTTCTTTGTTTTAAAACCGACTTCCTAAAAGAGGAGTTTATAATATGTCCGGTTGGTATGTTTCTTTTATTTTCAACGGACTTCAAAAAGGAGGAGGTTCTCAATTCGACTGTATGTTTTTTTTTTTATGTTTGTTACCTCAGAACTCCGTCATTTATTAACCGATTTGGACAATTTTTGTTTTGTTTGAAAGGGTATACTTCCAGATTGGTCCCATTTAAATTTCAAAAAAAAAAATACCACCCCTAAGGGTGGAAAAATAGCTAATGATGAATTTAACCTACTTCTAATTGTCATATTAACTTTAAATTTGCAAGTGTTTTTATTTCCGTTGATAGTACAGTGGTTCGGTATTGTTGACCTGATCTGATGGTAAGGCCAGAAGGTGATTAGGTGGAACTCTTCAACGGCTAATAGTAGATACTTTGAGTTTGGGCTTATTTTGTTTGATTTGACAAGCCTAACACGTTGGAATTCTTACTTTGCTACTACTGTCTACACTAAAAAGGGAAAAATAAAAACTTTTTAACAAAAAAATAAAAACCGACTTCAAACAAAAGCACTAAAAAGTGAAAAATAACTGATTGGTAGTTTTCATTTACTATACATACCTAATCAAATATTTTCGAGGTCGGTGTGCTTTGCTTTGTATGGGCTGGGACCGATTTCAAAAATATTTGATTAGGTATGTATTTAATAGGTAGGTTTTAATTACTTAGCCAAAGCACACCGACTTCGAAAATATTTGATTAGGTATGTATAGTAAATGAAAACTACCAATCAGTTATTTTTCACTTTTTAGTGCTTTTGTTTGAAGTCGGTTTTTATTTTTTTGTTATGTATGTAAGTATGTATGTATGTACATCAAAAACTCCAAGGTCTTTTGAGCCGATTTGTGTGATTCTTGCTTTTTGAAAGAGTTTCTGTACGGTTTCCATACGAAAGGAATATGGAGATCATCTGATGATAAGTTTCGGAAATAGGTGACAGAACTCCTTAAATAAGTGGAGTAAATTGACTGTGATTCCAAATATTTGGCATTGATTATAGTTAATTTGCAAATAAGTACTTCACTGACCAGGATAGGTTCTGAAAGATAACATTGAGGGTTTTTAAAATATATATTATTTTCGAAATATCAGCACCTATTATTCTGAAACTTGTTGATCGATTTGAGTGATTCTTTTTTTTATTTAAAAGTGTATAATATAGTGGTGGTCCTATATAAACATGGTGATGACCTGATGAAGTGATGCTCCTTTAAAATTGTTTTGGACTGTAATTCTAAATATTTTACATAATAGCCCTGTACCTAGTCTATCACTGATCCTACAATTGTACACTATAATATGTCCTGTGCAGTTGTCTAGACATACATTACTAAACATCCAGTATAGAAAGTACTGCAGTAATATAATATCCGTAAGACAAGTAAGATTGACAAAGTATCATCGTATCATCTATAGTCGTCGTTATTCACTTTACACTTGTACGCGTATTGAACTCCTTAGTTTTCTGTATGTACAAGTATAAATGAATTATGTATACATTCAAAAATTATATATACTCAACTATTTAAAATAATGTGCAAAGTCAAGTTAAATAAAGGAATTTTTAAAAAAAACACTAAAAATTGTCTTTATACCTATATAGAAATACTCATTAAAATTATCTATGTTCAATGCTTTGCAACTAAAAAAGCTATGAAATTTATATTCATCAAATTTACATAGTATCGAATACCGATGGCATCTTTATTAACTCATTTGCATGTATATTGCATATATAAAAATAAATAAAAATATAACAAAGTAATAACAAATCAAAGTTTCTGAGTCAGAGTAATTTATCTCCATTATCTCAGTAAAACTTCTTGAGCAGAATGAAGTAAATGAAATACGAATAACGAAACCCAATTATAATCTAGATAGGAAAAATTTGAGAGCTTTTGTTTGGAATAACTGTATTATGGCTGTTTGATTTTTTAAAGAACATAATTTTATTGTTTGCCCATCCAGCAAAATCGATTACTATGAAAAACACCCAAATAGCTTGCTATCTAAGACTGATTATAAGATAGAATAAAATATGTAGACCCAACACAGAATTCTATTTAAGAATATCTTTTTAGGGGTCAGCAGTAAGGAGTAAAAATGTTAACCTTTATAATATCATGGTCCTTAAATTACCACTGGTATTGGCTGGTAGCCCAGTGGTAACGCGCTCGCTTGGGAAACCGAGTGAAGCGAGTTCAAATCCCGGGTTTCGCACATCTGATATTTTCATGTGCGAATCATTTCCAACATGATTACCACTTATCTTAACGGTGAAGGAAAACATCGTGAGGAAACCTGCATGTCTTAGAGAACTTAGCAAGTTTTCGAAAGACATGTGAAGTCCGCCACCCCGCACTTGGCCAGCGTGGTGGACTATGGCCTGATCCCCCTCGTATTGAAGGGAGGCCTGTGCCCAGCAGTGGGACGTTAAAAAGGGCTGAATACATACATACATACATTGGCTGGAAAGGTGTCTCATATGAATAATAGGGGTATAAAAAATACTAGGGGAGGCACTCTACAGGTAGGCGAGGGGTGAAAAATCGAGTTTGACTTGTTCTTGTTCGATTTTTTAATTTCTTGAAATATATATTGTAATGATATCATATAACGACGTATTTTTAACCGACTTAAAAAGAAGGAATTATTATTTCGGCAAATGTTTGTTTATTGTATACAATGCAAAATCTTCGCTTCTTATAAATCGATATTAGTGTTTGTTTTAATGTTTATGGCAGTAAAATAATTGTTAATGTGATTTTAAAATCAATGTACTTTTTATTTAAAAAGATTTTTATTCTATCTGTATACATATTAGTAGCAGGTATCTGGTTAAAAATAAATATTAAAGAATAACATTAATATAATGTGGAAAATGTTTTATTCTATTAATATTATAAATTCGAAAGTTAGGATGGATGGATGTTGGTTACTCAATCACACCACAACGGCTGAATGGATCTGGATGCTTGGCACAGAGATAAATTTCAGCCTGGAATAGCACATAGGTTACTTTTTAACCGGAAAAATGTACGGTATTTTTTTCTTAATATATTTGTTTTTGTCTTTTACAGAGTTTTTTTTATTCCATATTAACCTTTAAAACATAACTAGGGATGAACACGAACGGAACGAGGGTTAGTCGTTTTTTACTTTCCAGGTTTTTTAGATCTTTACAAAAACATAAACCAAATTCTTAGGTTTTACATATTAGTATACTATTATATTGCAGTATTTGTATTTTTTCTCAGAATTGAGATATTTTCGCACGGTAAAAAGTATCTTATATGTTGACCCGGATAATCAGCTATCACCATACCAAATTTCATCGAAATCCCTCTAGTGGTTTTTTTGTGATGCGGTAACAGACAGACAGACAGACAGACAAACAGACAGACAGACAGACAGACAGACAAACAGACAAAAGCTGTAGATTTGGCCTCTGTATCGATAATAATGACTATTTCAATAAAATTTTCCAAAAAATATTTAATTTACAGATTCGGCTTAGTTGGAATTTTATTATATGTATAGATTTGCAACCATTTCTTGGTTACAAAGTAAATATACATTAGAAATCTCTTAAAATAATAAAAATTGATTGTTCAGTAAATATTTTATTTGCAGATTCGTGTGAAAAAGAAGGAGATAGTGTGCGAGCGAGAGATAAAGATGTGATGATTGTTAGGATGATTTATAATCCCATTCTTTATGGGTTAGACATTATTTCTCTTGCTTCTTTAGAATCCTTACTAAATCCCGCGAATATAATATACGTATCCTTTTGGAACTAGTTTTGTCCCCATGCTATTTATGCATGCAAAATGCAGTCTTTATCGCAGTATAAACGACAACGTAGCAATTTATAACGTCCTTGAAAGGTTGTACTGGAGGTACATAAGTAACTGTTCGGTTTATAAACAAAAACAAATCTTTATGCAACAAAATCAACATCTACAATGGATAACATTGTAATTTAATATCGATATAATTTATTTATTTATGAATAGGTATAATAAAATTGTAACTGAGTCGAATCTGTACATTAAATAATGTTTGGGATAATCTTATTGAAATAGTCATTATTATCGATACAGAGGCTGAAGCTATAGTTTTTTGAATTTTTGTCTGTCTGTGAAAACCAATAGACAGATTTTGATGAATTTGGCATGATGATAGCTGGTTATCCGAGTCAACACAGGAGGATACTTTTATACTGCGAGAAATATCTCATCTCTGAGAAATCTACACTAAACGTTAAAACGTAGCAAAAAATATAAATTAATTCCTTATGGATATCATATCCAAATTCCAAAAAAACAAACTTACAATGTTGTTTCTTAAAAGTGTTGTCGGATCGCTCTAATCGGCTGCTCCGTTGCTAAGTATAAAGACAGACTATCAATCGTAAATTCGCATTGATATTATAATTAGATTAATAAATACTTCAAAATATGTTTTGCCCAAAAATCTTATTATTAATACGAAAGTTTGCATATGTGGATGTTTGTTACGCCATCACATTGAAACGGTTGACCGGATTTAGATAAAATATAGCACACAAATCATATTAATATTATAAATGCAAAAGTTTGTGAGGATGTCTAGATGTATGGATGTATGGATGTTTGTTACTCTTTCACGCAAAAACTACTGAATGGATTTTAATTTAACCCTACAATAATATAGCTCATACACCAGAATAATACAAATGCTACTTTTTATCCAGGAAAAATGTACGGTTCCCGTGGGATAGATCTGCTTTTGTTTTTCTATAAGCTAGAGTAGTATAGTATAGACTAGTAACTGTTAGGTAATTTAATTTTAAAAGGTAAATTAGTTTGAAAAAAATATTACTTTATAAAACACGACTTGAATGGTTTAAAATATTATACTGAAAGATCTTATTCTACTTTAGAAGAAAATGGAGCAGCATTTGTAGCGGCTGCTCAAAATTCGTCTGTCATTTACATAATGCTTGGCCTTCACAACGGTGACTTTGACTTCAAATGCTATTATGTAAACAAGTTCTATTGAAATTACGATTTTAACAAAATCTTATCACCTATTACTAAGTATCTTTTGTTAGAAAAGATGTTTGTAGTTACAGTGTAGTTGCTATTGTTTTTGTTTCTGCCATTATTCATAGTAATATTTCTTTTTTTTATAGAAATAAAATTTTTGGTACATATAATAATTTAAAAGCTTAGAAAATAATGTAAAAGCCCAATATAAAAATCTAATGCAAATAGCGATTGACATGACATTTTAGTTGACCTTTATGTGGCCAAAGCCGGTTAGTAGATATTTAAAAAGTCTCTTCAGGTTTTGATAAAAAAAAACTATGAATTATTGTAGATAAAAGATTAGTACATACTACTAAGTAGTGAAGTTAACTTATTCTCTACATTCTTGTCAATCAAAGTACACGAACATGCTCGTAAATGAGTGATCGCTAAGAAAAAAGGAGCTGTAATTTGAAATAAAATAATAATAGGGTGTTTTTTTTTCTGTAAATCCTACTAATATTATTATAATTTGCTTGTAAGAATAGATGTTTTTTTTTATAATGGCTTATAGTTATAGATGCTTGTTACTTTCACACAAAAATAAATCCTTGTTTATTCTAAAGGACTTATTAGAATGAATCAAATAAGCTCAAGTTCGAAGGTTTTACTAGTAGCCATTGTAGGTACAGGTTCCATCACAAGATAAGCTAGATGTTACCGTACTATCATCCATATTACAAAAAAAGTTTAATGTACATACAATAATTAGAAATAAGTTAAAATTAATGAATCGATCTTTATTAGGCCTCATGAAATTGAACGAAAGTTTTTTAATTACGCCTTATACTGTAATAAAAGTATTATAATAAACTGTATAGCCGTTTCAAGCGCCATTAAAATTAAATAAACTCGTACTTAACTTTTATATATATTTATTCCTTATTAATTTACCTACTTGTAAATGTGAAAGTATGTTATTACGCCTTTTATGCAACAACAGACAAACGTAACTTTTGCATAGATATCGATATTTTTAACCCCCGACGAAAAAAGAGGGGTGTTTTAAGTTTGAAGTCGATGTCTGTGTGTGTGTGTGTGTGTGTGTGTGTGTGTGTGTGTGTGTGTCTGCCTGTGGCATCGTAGCTCTCAACGGATGGACCGATATCGATGCGGTTTTTTTCATTTGAAAATCAGTTTCCTTACGGTGGTTCTTAGCTATGTTTGGTTAATATCGGTCCAGCAGTGTAAGGGTATCAGATCTTTTCCAAAATGATTTTCCAAGGCATTTTGGCGTATTATGATTGATTACTCATTTAAGCTTTTTACTTTTTAAGATTTGTTCCTTAAACTATAAGCATTTTTAACCGACTTCCAAAAAGGAGGCGGTTCTCAATTCGTCGGAATCTTTTTTTTTCTTTTTTTTATGTATGTTCACCGATTACTCGAAGACATTTGAACCGATTTGAAATTTTTTTTGTGTTTCAAAGGGTATACTTCCTAGGTGGTCCCATATAAATTTTATCGAAATCGGTCGAGCGGTTTTTTTAAAAATCAACAATAAATATATTTTTTAAATAAATTGTTTAATCGAATATGTTATTAAAAAACTTTCTTCTTACAAGTTACCTGCTTATTACATCTACACTAAAAATGGAAATATAAAAACTTAAAAAAAAAAACCGAGTTCCAGGCACCCAAATGTAATAAATAACTAAACGGGGGTTTTTATTTAGAATCGTTTCATTTCAATAGAAGAAAGAATAAAAACCTAATCAGATATTTTCGAAGTCGGTGCCAGCCAACAATGTTTTAAGATATGAATATCTAATAGGTAAATATGTATTTTACGTATCGAAATATATTAGATTTGCTTTGCATCGGCTGGCATCGACTTCAAAAATATGTGATTAGGTATCTATTCTAAATGAAAACCTCCGTTTAGTTATTTTTCACATTTTAGTGCCTGGAAGTCGGGTTTTTTTAAGTTTTTATTACGTAGAGGGTTTTTTAAAATTTTTAATTTATTAGAATTACTTAATACTATATAATTATCGTCCAATTTACATTTATTTGTATAGCTATGGCTCAAACGGTAACGCCAAAAGACCTGGACGAATATGGGCTTATACAGATAAACTCTGACCTGGAATAACACATAGGCTACTGTTAATTATAAAAGCCAAAAATGGCGTTTGCGTATATGTTTCATTATGTTTAAAGTCCCTATACTTTAGTAAGATGTAATTAATAACAAATAATACGTTATTAATAGTAAATATATATTATTATTAATTACATGTAATTAAAAGTGATTCGTTAGTAAATCTCTTTGTATCAAGTACCAAAAAAGCATCTTAATCACCACACTAGTTGATAAATATTGCAAAGTATTAGTATTGACTGCAGCTAGGACCTGAGTGAAGGGAAAAGGAGTCGCCCGCTTACTATAAAAGTTCGATGTCCTGCTTTGACATCGTTATTGGCCGTTTGCGGATTCACTAGTGATGGTAGAAATATATCTATTGATAAAATTATTATTTAAATAGTTTCTGTATTGTTTTCATAAAAGTATATTATATAAAAGTGTTCAAGGTCGATAAGGTAATAAAAACTATTACAGTTACTGTTAAGGAATAGCAGGATAAGCTGCTGTCATTATTTCAAACTAATAATCTTGTATTAAAGTAGCCACAAATAATTTTGTAATATTATGATATATAAAGGTTTAAAATTATAATTTATTAAAATAAGAATTGGTCTGATTTTAAAGTCTATCTATTCTTAGTTTTAACGCTTTTAAGCGTAATTAAAAAGTATACTAATATTATAAAGAGGTAAAGTTTGTGAGTTTGTGACGTTGGAGGGGGTAATCTCTGGATCTACTGAACGGATTTAGGTGAAATTTGGTAAGTAGATAGTTTGAGACCCTGGGAAGGACACAGGATACTTTTCATCCCGGAAATCATCGTTTAAGGTGGTGAAAATGGGGATGAAAGTTTGTATGGGGAATCAAGCTAGGGACGAACCCGAGCGAAGCGAGAGTGAGTCGCTAGTGTATTATAAAATGAGAGCAATTAATTGCGAAGCTATAAATAGTAAAAACATAAAAGCGTCTCGTGTTATCTGGAGTCATATCAATAGTGAACTGACATAAAAGTCAACGCTACTTTTTGTCACTAATCGTCATTCGACAATCAGTAGAGCGTGTCATATCGTCGCGTGCGCCGGTGTAAGTTAGAAATAATCTGTAATCATTTTGTGTACAATTATTGTTTGATATTGAAAATGGAATGGATGAAAACAAAAGATGGTAAGTCTCTTTAAAATTTATTATGAAATAAATACAGGTCTGTGAAAGTTAAATAGTACTTATTAGAATATTATTACATGTATGTATTTAACATGTATGTATATATTTAGGATATGCATTTGTGTGACGTAAGTACGCCGCCTACCATTTCATATAGTTTCTCCTAAGTCCTAAGGTTGTCTGGAAGAGATCGCTATAAACCTTATACTAAATCTATAGCGATAAGGCAAAAACTTTACCTTTAACATATACTATAGTGTGAATATAGAAATTTTAATATAAAAATTTTATTACTTTTTATCTAAACAACTACAAGAGCTAATATATGTATGTACATAATAAGTTTCTAAATAAATTTGAATTTAATGATTTTTATTACCTTATTAGTTTATACATCTTGTTTATAGCTTAAGGTTTTGCTGTTCTGAGTTGGAATCTCGATCTGGGCCAAGAACACTTATTGTATTTTTCTATTCACGTAATGAGAGTTTTAAAGTTTACGTCACGCATTAGCAAGTCATCTAGAGACAAAACATAACACATAATTTGGTGAAAATTATTTGCTCCTCACTAAGGGCCTATTTCATCAAATACTCAAACATTATTACCGAATCATTATTTAGATTTACGACACTTATGATATAATATGTCGTTCAGAAATAACATAAAAAATAATTACTGTTCGAACATTGGTAGAACGGAACAGTTAAAATTACTTTTAATATTCTATATGGTAAATTAGTTACTTTTATTACATTTTATTACATTTTAATTTAAAATTTTGTTTTATAATTTCAAAAGTATTTGATAAACTCGTTTTATCTTACTCTCAGTCAATAAATTTTAAATAGCAGCCCTGACGTGGAAAGTTGTCGGTGTCAAATCAACCCCTGTGCCTCGGTGAGCGTGAAAAGCCATCGATCATTCGCCAGATCTCACACGGATGGTGTTATATTATAGTTTTCATAGTGATCCTCTCTATTCATAATAAATGGAATAGAGAATGCACTAGATTTGGCACTTACTTGCGCACTATAACATCTTTTTAACCAACTTCCAAAAAGGAGGAGGTTCTCAGTTCGTCGGAATTTTTTTTTGTGTATGTTCACCGATTGCTCGAAGGCCTGAACCGATTTGGATTTTTTTTTGTTTCAAAGGGTATTACTTCCCAGGTGGTCCCATATACATTTTATCAAAATCGGTCGAGCGGTAATTAAAAAAATCAACAATAATTTTTTTTTAATAAATTGTTTAATCGAATATTAACTTAAAAACTTTCTTCTTACAAATTACCTGCTTATTACGTCTACACTAAAAATGGAAAAATAAAAACTTTTTAAGAAAAAATAAAAAACGACTTCCAGGCACTAAAATGTAAAAAATAACCTAACAGAGGTTTTCATTTAGAATAGATACCTAATCAGATATTTTCGAAGTCGGTGCCAGCGTACAATATTTTAAGATATGAATATCTAATAGGTAAATATGTGTTTTACGTATCGAAATATATTAGATTTGCTTTGCATCGGCTACCGTCTATAACTTTAGTCTCTCCCGTGACCATGGATGCTGTAAAGCATTCGAAACGTCGGGAACCAAAAATCAAAATAAATCCGCGAAATAATCCCAAAATATAGTTTTATTTAAAATGTCAAATATTCGCGTAAATCTAAGAAAGTATTAAGAAAGTATAATACACAATATATATATAGGCAAAAGATTCAGTTCATTACCTTTTTCTCCTTTGTTCGTCAACTGATTTTCTTTTTATTTTTGTAGCTTTTAACAAGCTTTAGTATTTATCCATCAAAAAATCTATTCACACATCATGTTTTCGTCAAATTTTCGTCAATTTCGACCATTGGTCGAACAGTAGTATTATAAATGTATGTAGTTAAGAGCATATTATAACTAAAGATTAAACCGAAAATATAAGAGATAAGAGCGATATACTAAGCACATATTTAATATCGATATCTTTTCGCTGGTATATTATTTCCATACGTGCGTGGGTAGAGAATCCACAAAAAGGTTTACAAAAGATGAAAATATATCTGATCCTTTTTCATTATAGAACCTTTAGAGTATTAATATACTTGTATTAATATGCTTATTTTCTATAATGTTTTTGTGAGTAGGTGTATAAGTTGCGCATATAGAATTCTTAATTTTCACAAGCATTCTTGACGATGAGGTAAATTATTGGAAATACGTTCAAGAATTTTAGTCAAATAACTGAAAAGTAGTCGAATTTTCTCATTGTGTCGATAATTGTATTTCAATATTTACCTACTAGGTATGCCGATGAATTTATAAATAACGTCGTTTTTTTTAAATAAGGATATAAAAAACATACTATTATTGAAATTTTGCATAAAACAGGTAAAGTTTCGATAAAGTTTCAATTTTTTTTTATTTTATTATTTTTTTGAAAAATACAAAAAAATTTTTAATTATTATTTTTTTGGAAAATAAAAAAAGCATTTTCGATAACGCAAAGAAAAATTTTTTCCCACCCTCCGAATTTTGCCGCCCCTAAAAATTTGCCGCCCTGGTCACTAGCGCCGAGTGTCCGTAGCTTAAATCCAGCGCTGGGGGTATCCACATTCTACCGACATAATGTTCGGGCTCTGAGGGTGAGTAGGTGGCTAATCGTATTAGTTTCAACTAAAATAGAAAATACTCTACATTTACTTCAATAAAACGATCTAATTCTAGTTGTTTTTCAGAAAAGATCATAAATGTGGGTGGTGAAACCCTCTTTCTTTCACTTCTTTAAGGAAAAACTGAAAACAAAATGAAAAATAACACGAAAAATACCACAAAAAAGTATTAATTATACACTATATATAACATTACTATTTGTTGATCAAACAAAGCTTTTATGATATTCTATGATGAAGCTATCATTATGGAGATGTAGGCAACTCTTAAAATACTCATTTTATGACACATGAAAATATCATTAACATATATGAAAGTTTAAAATAAAAGTAATGTTCTCATCAGGTAATAAGGGATGCTTTTTGTCAAGATGAAACTGTATCAATAGGATCCGAGGTGAATAAAAACCCAGAAGCAATAGAGGAATTGTTAGAGCTATGCGCTGACGCTGCACTAGACGGCGTGTCTGCGATCGCCGTCGCGGTGGATACAGGGGAGGTGGCAGCAGTTGCATTTAATAAGATCCAAGTTAGTTAATTGCATTTATTTCTGTATATATTATATAATTAATATAAATCATGTAAAATAATTTTACAATATGTATTTTATGTATATTTTATTAAGTTTTCTTATTTTATGAAGTACTAAGAACTTTCTATCGTTTCACTCGAGGTACGAATAATTCTGTAATACATTGCTTTCATATAATTCTATTAGTTTACGTGACACGCTCCCAGTTGGCATAATTTTTTCCGACATCTTCTACAACCATCGTTATATTTTAGCCAATCTACACAAAATCTTAATGAATTATACATACACCCAAACTTTCCTCAAAGACCACTCTCCGTCATTGATGAAAGCCGTATGAAAATCGGTTTTAGCGTTTAGACAGATAGATATACAGACAAATGTTTAGACATGATGTTCTCCTGACTGATTCCGGCCACGGCGGCCAATCTCATTGAGACTAGCCAACTGCGCAGGAGATATTATAGTGCACAAGTGTACGCGCAGACACAACGTGCACTCTCTATTCCTGTCACTCTCATATTCCGGTGGGACGACCACTCGTCACGACCAGTGAGAGTTAAGGCGCAGGACCGACGGCTTTACGTGCTCTCCGAGACACGGGGGTGAAACACCGCCAACTTCCCAACTCCGGGCTATTACTAAGGCTTACTATACAGAAAGACTCAATAACTAAACTTGGCCCGACCCGGGACTCGAACCCAAGACCTCCGGGTGCGCAGCCGTACATGCTAGCCACTACACCACCGAGGCAGTTTAGACATACATACAGTGCGGCGGAGGGACTTGTTTTATAATATGTAGTGATAGTGATAACGTCGTATAAACTTCTGAACAGGTTTCGGTGACATTTGGCTTGAAACGACATAAAATGTAGTATCATGGATACGGATAGTTCTGCTCACCACGCGAACGAAGCAACGGGCAAGAATTAGTTTTTATTCTCTTGCAATATTATACCTCGCTAGATAACACACGTTCTCATAGGTTGACTGGAAAATATCTAAGAATATAAGTCCACGATTACCTTTGACTTTTCAATATGAAATCTAATTTTTAAAGTGCAATAAAGAAGTTACTACTACATATACGTAATACTGATAGAACCGAGACCGATACTGAGTCCGACATCTCTACAAATGAGGTGACATTTACGAAGATGTCGGTCTGGTCTTTTCAACAAATCGGATATTAACGTTTTCATTTCGTTGAAAAGACATTTTTGTGTTTACAATATTATAACAGCGAGAAAGCTTCTTAGTAATATATAATTGACTATCATTGATAAGTTGGTTAATTTTAGGTCTTTCGCAAATAATTTTGGCACAATTATTTAGAACTAGCATTCTTGCTTCGCTCGGGTTCGCCTCTAGGAAAACAAAAACAAAACTATCCCACGAACCGTACATTTTTCCGGGATAAAAAATAGCCTATGTATTATTCCAGACTATAATCTATCTATGTGCCAAATTTCATCCAGATCCGAAATCTCAGAAAGAGTAACAAACATCTATACATACAAACTTTCACATTTATAATAATAATAATATATCTATAAACACGGCAACTTTTCGATAACAAAGAGGAAGAAATAATTTTTAAGCTTAAGATAAAAAAATAATAATAATATAATAACGAAATTAACTGTAAAATCAAAACAATTTACAGGTTAAACCGTCCGGTGTCTCAGAGAAGCCATTCTTCGAAATATTTGCCGACGAACGCTGTACACAGGCTTCGTCACGTTCGCTCATACAATTTATGGCTGACGTTGACGGTAGATGCAACTTATTCGAAAAGTGAGTGCATTTTACTATATGAGATTATGTTAAATTTAATTTTACAGTAGGAGCTGGACACTATAAGCGTTTTCAATTTATTCACTGTTGCTGTAATATTTATGTATTTTCGATGTCAAATAAATTAATGAAGAGTAAACGTCTACAAAATTGAGGAGAGACTATGTTCAAAGCGATTTATTTTTTATGTATGTTTAAACTTCTTGGAGGTGGCCTGGCCGGTCTGGGTGTTTTAAATTATATTCTATAAAGATATGTATATCCCAAACTAAAAGATAGAAAGATATGTTCCATATAATTTTCGTTAGCATGGAACATATACTTTCAGTACTTTCATCGTTCATTTTGTATCTTGGAGCCGATACGTCGATATAACTCAGAACTAGATAATAGAACTCTTCAATTGCTACTGGTAATGTCTTTAAATTTGGATTTAGTAACCTTTTAAAGTAAAAATAAATCAGCATAATAATTATTATCAGATAGGAGTTAGTATAAAAAAATAGATTTAAAATCATAAACATTTATTTCTGCTTGTTTTTCTGTGATGTCGGTTTTGTTTTAATTTTAATTTACGTAGCATTATTTTTTCTATAGTATAAATATAAAAAAAAATAACTAAACAATTGTACATTGTTTTATTTAAAGATTATAAATCTACGTAAATAAGATAGAAATGAATTTACTAAGCTTGTTAAGTTTGTCTACAATGTTTCAAACTCCTAAACAACTGCGTAAGTATAAATGGTATTTTAAGGGCACTATTTTTATCACCAGATTCAAAGTTGACTGCAGTTTGGAGATCATGTTCCTGGCAACACTAAGAGAACACAGAAAACAGAAGTTGGCAACTTTGTTATGTCAAATCTCCATAGATATTGCTAGAAAATTCAAAGATGGTCCAGTAGCACCAATCAAAGTACAAGATCTTGGTCCTAAATATTCTCATTTGAAGAATCGAAACGTTATTAACAAACATCCTAAAATTTGTCAAGCGATTTGGACGTCAGAAGCTTCTCAAAAAGTCGGTAAAGCATTAAACTTTACGGTGCACTTGACAGTACCATTTTCGGAATTTGTATTCAATGGAAAAACTTATTCTGAACGAAATGGAGATGAAGCTGCATTTTGTGAAGTAGCAGCGTTATCTTTGTAACGAGTTGTAAATTAAAAGCAGATTGAAATGCTCGAAACGCGAGCAAATTTGAATTTTAAGTGAACATTATAATATATTTGCTAATGATAAGAATTCATTTTCTATTATTATAAGTTATTTTTTAGATTTCAATTTAACTGATTTTGCTATCCCATTGCCGTTATTCGGAATTCGAACTCGCATCCGTCGCATAATAGAGTAAGTCAGCTACACAACAGAACTAAATAAGCTTTATTAATGAGTTCATAGAATATGTTCTTTAATTTTATTAAAATGCTTCGATATAAACATAACAAATTCATATTAAAAAGGCGTTTCCATTCTGTTTGACCTAATTAAAGACAAGTATTCGATAGATTCTAATTTGATTTCAATTCTCAACTCGATATAAGCGGTCGGTCAGATATCAAGGGGTTTAATTCATTAGGAGACTTGGGACAAATTGGTTCTGTTAATTGATTTGTGCCCGACGACTTTATATTGTCAAGAGGTGGTTATTCTATTAGTTTCTCATTATTATAACATTTCCCTATAATTACAGAGTGTGTGATAGTTGCAAATTTTGCGTGTAATGTATTTTAAATAATAATAATTAAAATTAAAATTTGTTATGTATATTAAACTAGCAGAACCCACGCTAAAGCTACAAAAAAAATATCTAAAAAGGTAGGTTTGTATGAAACAAACTTTTATCCCCTACTTTACCTTCTTATGGAATGAATTTCGAAAAATGCTAAAAGACGTATTTATTTCATTGTATTGAAGAGCATTTATACCAAGTTTCAAGTTATTCTGATCATAAATATTTTTTTGGGTTGTACACGTGTTTTCCAATGGGAATGAGATAATCTCCCGGTAATAAGTAGTCTATGTCACTCTTCAGCCTTCTATGCCCACACAAAAAATCACGCCAATCCGTCACTCTATTTCAACGTGAAATAAGGACAAACAAACAAACACACATCACATTTATAATATTAGTATGGATATCTGTTTCAAAGTTTTACATAATAATAAATTAAAAATGTAAGTAAGCTAGCTAAATAAAAAAAATCTATTCTATTTTGTAAAAAAAATGGTATAAAGTTGTAAAATTATTAATATATTTTTATAAGTAAAGTAAATATGAATAATTTATCACTGGATATGTAACATTAGCGTTGCTTTACATAACAATAAAGAAGAAGAATATAACAGTTTGACATTTCACGCTCCTCCACTTACGATTTGGCAGTTATGGACATGTATTTGAATTTCTACCAAGACATCACGATATTTTCGTTCTCACCGAGCACGAGATGAATTGTAAACACAAATTTTGCATCTGAAAAATTCTGAGCTATCCAGCATCTATAAGATATTCTCAATCTGTAAGGTATTTTTTTCATTCTACACTAAGTTTACTATAAGCCAAATAAGTTTGCGAATTGCAAACATTTAGTTCATTTTACCTTTAGTTATTTATTGTTATTTAGTACTGTCTAGTATAGTATTATATGATCTGTGGTACAACCATGAGGTGTCATCACGAACCAAGAAAAAATGGTCAAATAAATGTCAATAGATGGCGTTATAAGCATTGATGTGTAAAATTATCAATGATATATATTTCAAAAAGGGTTTAAAAAAAATTGTAAGTGAAAAATTGTAAAATAAAATTCGCTTATTTTTCTACCTACCAACGATGTTTTTTAAACTTACGTTCATCCCTTAAACTTAAAACCTCCGTAACTCGAATAATATTGACCGGAGGAAAAAAAGTCGCGAAACCCTTTTTATGTAAAATATTAAGCTCTACACATTTTTATTATTATTTTTTTGTCTAATTTTTACCGTTTTCGAGTAATTGCGAAAGAACATTTTTGACAATTTTTTTCAACCCTTTCTTTTTCTCTTAAAATTCCAATACAATTTTTGAAATTTGGCGTAAATATTATACTGATATTAACATGAATAATAATAATATGTTAATTTAGGTATATACGTTTGTTAGTTGTTTGTTATATATAGATACAACTCCTATAGCTTAAAGTTTTTAGTCCTGCGATACTACAACCGCTTATTTCCTTCAAGCCGTCTTCGAACTAGCTGTTCAAAAGCGGTAGGAATTCGATAACTCAATAATGAGTACAACAAAACTTGTTAAACTACGATGCAGAACTATGGGCATTCCACACAGGTCGCCTCTACGAATATTGGAGCGATCAATTATAGAGCGTTTGTGACGAAGAAAGTTTTTCAAGCGCTTTTGTTTGTTTACTCTGTTATATTCATAAAATAATGTTTCAATAGAAATTCATCTTATTATTGTGGTTGTATTCGCAAGGAAACAAGATTGAAACCTGTTTTCCTGGTCTTTTCTTTTATTAATATTAGAAAATGCATTTACGCATATCATCTCGTACTCATAAAGGTGATATGAGAAGACTGTCCAGCTAGAAAATCATGTACCCACTACCCAACCCAAGCCAACGGAACTTTGCCCGTCTTAATAGGGCGCCGCACCAATGCAGTTAGCCACGTCGTTTGACCTACCGAGGCAGACCACAACAACATGGAAATTGCTCGCTCGACCCACTATCAGAAAGGTACCAAGAACAACCCGCATGGTATACCTGGTACATATGTATGTCAGGAAGTCCCGAGGCCAAGTGTTGGGCTGTTTTGCTTATTTGCGCTATCTGCCAATCCTATTTTTTCGCACCTGACTCACAAATTAGACCAAGTTCACCTTTTTTTAATACAATCATTATAAAATTTATATTAACTTCAAATAAATAATTCATTAAAAAGAAAAGTTTTAACATTGATACTTTTGTTATTTCATAGTAAATACATAAAATAGAATAATGTAGAAAAAACACTCGATTCTAAATAGTAAATGATTTGCACTTTGATGCTTAACTAAATTCGAACCAAAGCTGCTTACGCGGACTTTGTTGAACTTCCAAAACTTTACAATGGTAATGAAGTATCTAAACTTTAATCTTATTATTATTATTCTAAATGTTTTATGAATTACTAATAAAATAATCTAGTCATTTATTATTTTACTAACTGTTTAAACGTTAATATAAATTTGCCTAAGTTACGTAAATTTCAGGTTTGGTAATGATACTTTTTAAATTCTCAGATTCAGTGGTAGGAAAATATGTTATTTTTAAATTCACCTATTAAACTGAGTGCACTACGATATTTAAGAACAGCTAATTATATTTTACTTTACTTTAAATCAGAATGTTATAATTTATATAGTAATTTTCATTATTTGGCATCTAAGTATCCTATTATTAATATTATAGAAATGAAAGTTTGTGAAGATATTTCAATCACGCGTAAACCGTTGAACGGATTTAGATATGATAGACAAGTTCAAGGACAGGCCATATTTTAGACTGAATACAATTTACGATACTTTTTATTCTACTAACGTTCCTGCAAATAATACTTGTTAATATGATTGTTAAGTTAGTTAATTTAAATAATTTAACAACAGTTTGAGCTGATCTTATCTATAAAACGAAGAAAGAAAAGTTAAAAGAAACTAGACACGCGAGTGAAGCCTTAAACAGAAAGTAATAAAATAATGTAAGTAAGTTTTTATGAAATAAAACGTGACAGAAAAATACAAAAGACACCTACAGTGTTTGATACCTTCTTTAACACTTCAACTGGCATAAACTGGTAAATCTTTAAAAATTGAGGCGTAAGCTCTGCTAAGATACGATATAGTGTTGAGGCAATGTGAAAATAGAACAAGCAATCATGTTAGATAAATCCCAATAACACACGGCAATGTTTTTGTATTTTCGATATGTTGTTTCTATACAGTCAAGCATTTTTCTGAGAAATCAAACCGTTGAAACAAAAAATATTCATTTGTTATATTTTAATGGATGTTTATTTTTCAACCGACTTCAAAAAGGAGGAGGTTCTCAATTCGCCTGTATGTTTTTTTTTTTTTTATGTTTGTTACCTCAGAACTCCGTCATTTATTAAACGATTTGGACAATTTTTGTTTTGTTTGAAAGGGTATACCTCCAGATTGGTCCCATTTAAATTTCAAAAAAAAATACCACCCCTAAGGGTGGAAAAACAACTAATGATGAATTTTACCTACTTCTAATTGTCATATTGACTTGAAACTTTGCAAGTATTTCTATTTCCGTTGATAGTACAGTGGTTCGGTGTTGTTGACCTGATCTGATGGCAAGGCCAGAAGGTGGATAGGTGGAACTCTTCAACGGCTAATAGTAGATACTTTGAGTTTGGGCTTATTTTGTTTGATTTGACAAGCCTAACACGTTAGAATCCTTACTTTGCTACTATTGTCTACACTAAAAAGGGAAAAATAAAAAACTTTTTAACAAAAAAATAAAAACCGACTTCAAACAAAAGCACTAAAAGTGAAAAATAACTGATTGGTAGTTTTCATTTACTATACATACCTAATCAAATATTTTCGAAGTCGGTGTGCTTTGCTTTGTATGGGCTGGGACCGATTTCAAAAATATTTGATTAGGTATGTATTTAATAGGTAGGCTTTAATTACTTAGCCAAAGCACACCGACTTCGAAAATTTTGATTAGGTATGTATAGTAAATGAAAACTACCAATCAGTTATTTTTCACTTTTTAGTGTTTTTGTTTGAAGTCGGTTTTTATTTTTTTGTTAAAAAGTTTTTATAGGACAGAAAGCTTGAAATATTTTTAACCGACTTCCAAAAAGGAGGAGGTTCTCAATTCGTCGGAATCTTTTTTTTTAGGTATGTTCACCAATTACTCGAAGACGCCTGAACAGATTTGGAATTTTTTTTTTCAAAAAACTTCTCAGGTGGTCCATCCATAAAAATTTTATCGAAATCGTTCAAGCGGTTTCTGAAAAAATCAACAAAAAAATTATTTTTTTAAATAAATTGCTAAATCGAATATGTTATTTAACAAATTTCCTGCTTATTACGTCTACACTAAAAATGGATAAATAAAAACTAAAAAAAAAATATATATATTTTACATTTTAGTTCCTGGAAGTCGCTTTTTTTAAAGTTTTTTTAAAACTTAATAACTAAAGTTAAAATAACTATTAGACAAAAAAGTCTAGAGATAAAATCATTCCCAATGAAATAATTTAATGATTAATAGTTAAATTTCAGAACTTTAATTTTTCTTATATGTATGTACGTATAAAGTAAAACCTTAAAAATATATTATGTATCAAAAGTATTTCTTGGTTTATTTGTGTCACTTTGTCCTTATTCCTTTCATGTAGCAATAAGGAAACGGATTGAAGAAATGTTTTTGCATAAAAATAATTTGTAATATTCGCTATATCATATACGTCAAGGCTTCATAAGCATAAATGGTTTCAGTAAACCATGGTATATCTCATGGTACAGACCATGGTTGCTCTTGTGGTACTACTCATATATAAGAGCGGACCGTGATGAGTAGGTAGCCCTTGATTGTCGTTGACGGGGAGCTAGAAAACGTTATTAAAAAATGACCCCCAATCTCAAGGTCAGGCGAGCCGCGTGGTCGGCAGGCAATCGGATTAATGAACTATTAAGAGATAGAGGTCAGGCGTCGGCAAGGATTCCATTTAGTGGGTAGTACTGGCTTTTCTAGCCCGTGAGTCTCAAGTGACCATCTGTTAAAAATATAGCTAGAGCCTAACTAAAGCGATAGTGATCCACTCTAATACAATCAATAATCTTTTCCGAAATTACGATATGATTATTGTAAAATATCTCTTTGTATGTTACATATGTATGGAAACATACTTACATATAGATTATAATAAAATAATTATTGTATGACATCCTTCATAAAGTTTAAACTATTTGAATTCATACAAAAGATATTGAATGATATTTACAAAAAAGAAAGGTAAGTACTGTACACCTTTTATCTGGTAAGATTCATATAAAACATTTCTTAAATAAATATTATAAATTTTGCTGTTTCCTATAAAATATGAACATAATATTATGCATGTACATAATATAAATTTTTATTTATGTTTATGAAAGTGCGTTTAAATTACTGGAGATAAGTAGGTATATTGTTTTTACGACGGTACGCAATGAAAGTCGTAGTTATTTGTTTTGTTTAATTTATCTACGGTTTACCTTTACGATTGTACCGTAAAGTAAATATCACTGATCCCAAAAGATTTTCATAGCCAAATGCTTATTAAGGCTCTTTATAGCTTGTTTAGGCTTTATACACATAATCTCTTGCGAAATTAGTATTTCAAAATGATCGGAATATTTCGTATCCAAATTATTAAATTATGGATTGTACTGAAGGTATACATACAATATAATAATATTCTCTTTACTAAACGATGGGAGAGGAAGATTGTTCGATAGACCGGTGAGAGATAAGATGCTGGATGCTGGACCCTTAACACGCTCTTCGAGGCACAGGGTAAACACTGCTAACTTTTCGATTCCAGATTGCTACTATAACGTTGTAAGTTTTTTGGCTCCGCTCGGGACTCGAACCTTAACCTGACAATCTTGCAGCTATATGCTAGCCATCATTGAGGCATTCAATATACATATGCTGTGATACACATATGTAGTAGTAATACAAAAATAGGAAAGTGAACTTGTCCCGCATGCAAATGGCATCGCTATCTAAGGGTGTAAAGGGTTTGAAAGCAGTCTTTTCTTTGAAAGCATAAAGGCATTGTTGAAGGGTTACTGCCGGCGTCGTGGAAAAGGTTACCATCGCCTTCTACAATGAAGTTTTTCGCCTGAAAATGATAAGGGAAAATGGGCAATATCGTGGTAGACTTTGTATTATGGTCTACATCTTTGATATTACCATTGGTTTAAAATGCTTTAGAATTTTTTAAATTGTTAGTGAAACCCAGGATAAAGCGACTACTTTAAAATTTATCATATTAACATACTAACTGCAAAACAGATTAAAAAATAAAATATGTATCGTCCATTTATTTTCTATATACTAAAGTATATAATATACCTGGTATTCTGCTTAATGTATGGACTTAAGATTCCTATATTTGTATTTGTAATTACAAGTTGTATGAAGTAAATTATATGAAATTGTTATGAAATCGTCACTCGCGGTTGAAGTGAAACTTCAGAAAAGTAACCTACCTATCCTACCTATCCTACGAGGGAATGATATGAACATATATAGAGTATCAGGAGTATGATAATTGTAAGGTTTAGTTTTTTTACCAAGTTTAAAAGTTATTTCACATAACGTATTATTCAGTAGGGATTATTTTTCACTTCCTGTGTAATGTATTCTATCTCATTTTCTCGCCGACTAAATCATATATATTTATGTGTCTCTTTCTAGTGTCACATTTTCGTTTCATCGAGTTTCAAATCACAAAGATTATAAAGAAGTTTTACTTCAATAAGCTTAGTATAAAATATTAGATATAGATTAAAATAAACTACATATAACGTTTCTAGGGAATAAATTTATTTAGCCGCAGTGTCCTGTTTACTCCCTCATGAATTTCAAATAATGTCCAGCCTAAACGAAGGTGGAAGCTATAACGGAATTCACCAGGGAAGTTTACGCGTGAGGAAGGTGAACCTACGTATGTATCCATAAATGTACATAGGGCTAAGATAAATTATAACATTTTGACTTTACTGAACTACTAAAGATACTTGTAAAGTGAATATATTCATCTTCAAATTGTATTAGAGAAGTTCCTTATAAAGATAAGATAAACAGATGTAACAGATAAACGAAAATCTAGGGTAGGGTTTTAGCCAATTTCTAAGAGTCAATTGTGATTCCTTCTTCTCCACTCATCTCTCGCTCATGTGTCTTGATATATGTACCTATATTGCGTATGCTATACAGGGTAATTTTTAACTTACTGAAAACCTTTTGGGAATATACTATTTACATCATAACAACAACATCTATAATAAGAAAATTAAATTTTTATTTTCATACAAAAATAAAAATATTTTTTTTTGCACCTTCTAAACTTTAAAGTTCTAGCATCTGCCCAAGTTTAAATGAGTAAGCGCGGCTTCCTACACCCCTCCACCCCTCCCCCTCCACCGGCATGCACTTTCTTTTGCTAATGCTGGACTATTACCTTTTAGAAGGTGCAATAAAAGTATTTTTATTTTTGTTAAATTTAAGATATATTCTTTCATATCAGATAATTTTTTCTTACAGATGTTGTTGTTATGTTGTAAATAGTGTATACCCAAAAGGTTTTCAGTAAATAAAAGATGACCCTGTATAAAGGGTTGTGGGTGGTTTGCCACACGGACTGTTCTTTTTTAAAGTTCAACGATTCAGTATTTCGCACAAACATCAGGCTCAATAATGCAGGAATCTGCAGCGCTTATCTGGGATTCTCTGCTTTCTTTGTTTAGTGCCGTCTAGTTATTGGGCATTTTGAAAAGACCTAGTGTTAGATGTGGCAGTTGTTTCTCATCACTTTCCTGCAGAGTAAGTATATCTAGTTTTGACTGTACAGTTAAACTACTCAGGTACGCCTGAACAGTTAAAAAATATGCTTAAATATTGATATATAATTAAATATGTAATATTAATAAAAATAATAATTCAAACCTATGAGACTTCAAAATAAAATAAAGAAATAGAGAAATAAGATAAGTATTTACCAGACCATGGTCATTAAAAATACAAAATGTTTGCGTTTAAAGCCTATTTATTAAAGGAGGGTGGGTAAATAAACATCTATATATCTAACATTACCATACTACTCTTAGGAGCAATTATATACACAAATACATATAAATAAACTAGGCAGCAGATTCACACGCAAAAGTTAGTAATAATATAAAAAACAATAGAAAATATATAAGTCGTCAGAAAGAAAATCAAATGTCCAACTGATGTTCAACAATCAGCCGACTTTTACCCTCAGTTCCTGATTTTGATAAGCTGTGACATTTTATTTTAAGAAAATCTGGTAATGTATTTTTAGACAGTTATGTCTTTGTTGGATCTCAAACAATTTCATGGTAGGTATTATAAACAAACATATATTTATAGATATAATTTAAAATTGTATTGTATTGTTATTTATTCACAAAAACGAATTGCTTATATACTTTTAATGGTAAAAATGAATCTAGTTTTTATTGCCACAAATTGTTTAACAGTTTGAGCAAAACAATTATTTTCTAACATCTGTTAAACTGTCTAATGAGAAAATATTTTACTACACAAAAAAAAATATTGCACAATTTTTAATTTTCTTTTTTTTTCTTTTTAAATGCAATCAATACAAATTGTAGAATAGAATATTGAAAACTAAATCCACATTCAACGAATTGATAACAGGTATAACTAGTGAAAATTTAATTTAACCGTTTACAGCCATGTCATTTCACGTTCCAACAATTAAGATGGTGATTATGATGATGGTGATGGTGACTTGATATGTAAAATCCATTAAGTAATTTAAACAACAGATTACGCCAAACGTTTACTTACAAAATTGCACTCAAAAAATAGACCTATCTATCTATCTAGGATAATCGTGTATAGCATAAAATATAATATGTTATATGACATAGAAAATTAACAAAAATGTGATTATTGAATAGTAAATATTTTGTAACAAAACAGAAACTATATTTGTGCTTAGATAAAAATTTACAGTACAGGGAAGTTCATACCATCATGTGTTAAATTTACCCTCAGTTCCTCTTAAACCGTCCCCAATTTCGTCCATTTCGCGGTCGCTTTACGCTGCGATAAATTAAAGTTGCAAAGAGAGATATGGGGATACGTTTTATATATTTTTTAAGTTGCGTCTGGGGCTCGATTTGTATGCTATTATGATAAAAGTAGCCTATATTATCATTTGTATTTGAAGTAAAAAGCCTATCTACAACTAAGAGTGCCTTTTACAATGCGGTAAACACTACTTCTATGACGTCTATGGCGCCGTGAAAAATTTGTCTCCCATAAGGAATCGCAACAACATGTGGTGGGCTATAAGTATTACTGCGGTAATAAGAATTTTTGATTTAACTCTAAAATGTTGAATAAGACAACATATTTCTTATATGAGAAATATTATTATTCGATAAATATAAAAAAATAGTGTCACGGTAATATAAACTTCTAAATACTACGACGAACGGTACAGTATGTCAAAAGTCAAACCGAATCCACTAAGTCTAAGCTGCAAAGAATTATTGAAGAGTATCACCACATTAGGCACCATGTATCTAATGATGGTATCTATTGAATGAATTGTCCTCTGCATTTCAAATGCTTATAAAGTTTTTTTATAAACTAAGATAAGGTAGATACTATTTGATAGATATCATGTAAAAAACTGGAATTTGGCGAAAGCTGATGCATTAAATATATAGATGGAATATTTTAAAGTGCTATACACAATACATATACTTCAATACAAATTAATAGTCTAATATATTTCACTCTGTTTTTAATAACAAGCTAACCTTCGTCTTCAATGTTATTCAGGACGCTTAAGAATTCTTATAAAATTATTACAAGCCGAGTTCCTTTACAAAGTAAATAAGAGAACTCTCGAAAATTTGAGATTAAAATTCCTACCCTTTATTTAAAGGAAAGTCAATATAATGAAACGAAAGCTACGTATTGGAGATTCGTTCACGATTTTTTCCGATAAATATATTCGACGACAATAAAATGGGACTGCTCGTTTTTTCATTCGAATTTTTATTCAACGTTGTTCAGAAATTTAGAAATATCAAACTGTTCAAGCGATAAATATAAACAAATTATTGATTCAAATAATTACAATAAGAAAAGGCTCCAGTAACAAAGGTTTAGGTTTACAGTGAAATCTTTTCTTTGTTCACTCTGCAAAGAATTAAACGTAGAGTTATTATAAAAAATAAGTCACGTCTTTTTTCAGATGTTAAATTTACTTTTAATGGTTTAAAGTATGTGATGATGTTCTCCTGACCGATTCCGGCCACGGCGGCCTATCGCATTGAGACTAGCCAACTGTGCAGGAGATATTATAGTGCACAAGTGTACGCGCAGACACAACGTGCACTCTCTGTTCCTGTCACTCTCATCGTCGGACGACTGCTCGACACGACCGCTGAGAGTTAAGGCGCAGGAACGACGGCTTTACGTGCTCTCCGAGGCACGGGGGTGAAACACCGCCAACTTCCCAACTCCGGGCTGTTATTGAGGCTTAATATACAGAAAGACTCAATAACTAAACTAGGCCCGACCCGGGACTCGAACCCAGGACCTCCGGGTGTGCTGCCGTACATGCTAGCCACTACACCACCGAGGCAGTTAAGTTTTTTTTTTAAAGTATGTAATATAATATTTAAGCACAATGGAGTTCGTCATCCTCGTAACAAAATGAAATGTTATGTAATTACTTATTAATTTTCTTAGAAATCTCAGTCAATTGTTAAAAGCATTAAGACCATTTAAGAATAGAATTACGTAATAAGTGAAACAAAACGTACCACGAATATTGGGAAATGATGGTGAAGGAAGCACATGGTAACGTCAGTTACCATGCTGAATTGAGACGGTAGTGTAGTACTATATTGTTACGTCCTATTGAGTTCTGGTATCGGCAATTAAAGTACGTCTTTTGCACTACATATCTTTTATTGCTCTTGGTTCGGTTCATTACTTTTCGCGTGAAACACGCACACACAAACAGACAAACAGACAAAAATTTTAATAGCTATTGTTTTGGGGTTTATATTGTGTACATTATACGTTACAAACAAACAAAAAAAAATTTATCTCACGGGAACTGTACATTTTCTGGGATAGAAAGTAGCCTATTTGTTATTCTGATGTATGAACTATATTATTGTAAAGTTTCATTAAAATCCAATCAGCAGTTTATGTGTACTAAGCTGTATAAGTTACTGTAGTTTTTTAACTATCCCACGGGAACTCTTTAATTTTCCGGGATGAAAGGTAACTAAGATGTTGACCGGGGATGTAAGGAACCACCATGCAAAATTTCATTTAAATCGGTCCAATAGATTCGGAGATTAGCCCGTACAAACAGACAGAGAAAAATTTTGAAAAAAACCTGGATTTGTTCTATTTCTCTTCTTACATCCCCCTGACTCGGTTTTTAGCATTTTTTTCTATGTACAGACATTCAACCTCTACAGTTTTATTATATGTATAGATGTTAATTGTAAAGTTTTCTTCAAACGTGCAGTTGTCCTGAACAATATTATATGTCTCAATTTGATAATAGAAAATTTAACGTGTAGTTATGTCTGTGTAGTATAGATAAAATAGAGCACGTTTTCACCATTCACCTGTGCAAGCCCCAGTTGTGTATATTGATTGCAATAGTTGTGTTACCCACACATTTGGGTTGAGGGTGCGTTTAAATGCTATTGAGTTGATGGACGCATACAAGATGCAATTCACGAACTTCACAAAAGGAAGAGGATGGTTCGGCGTGTATATTTTTCATATTCATATTTACCGATTTCCCAAAAACGATTTAGCCGATCAGGTTTACTTAAGATGTATTCTATTTAGTTTCATCCTTGATATTTCATTTTATTACATTATTTAGTTTGAAGACGGACATATTACAGTTTTTTATAAGGATTTTTCAATATTCTTTATACTTTACCATCCCAATTTTAGCCTATTCCCAAATATTTTTACAACTCTATTCATATTTTTACACCATACACACAGTTAAAGCAATGGTAGCCCACTGGTAACGCGCTTGTTCAGGTAACCAAGTGAACAGTCCAAATCCCGGGTCTCACACCTCTCATACCTACTTAATGTTTCAATTATTTTCCTCTTGATTATCGATTCTGGTGAAACAAAACATCATTAGGAAAAATGTATGCCTGAGAGAACCTATCTTACTATGTAAGTACTTGACTTAATAAAATCGACTGATATGACATCATAATAATTATGGTTATTGTCAGGTAGCTTTGCATACAGGAGATTTAATAGAGAGCGTATCAAATCGTGTGCACCAAGTTCAGAATCTGGTTCAGCCATCACTATTCTATTTAAAAATTCTCAGTAATTTTTAAGAATTTCTTATTCGAAACTTAACCTACCTGAAACGAGGATTACAAACGCTAGCCACTAGAAAATGTAACTGTCTAGTTACTAAAGTTGACACTAAAATTTTATAACAATTTACTCCATAAATTGTTTACAGAGCTTTGCTAAAAATCTCTTGTACAGAACAACTACACTATTTATATGCTTGGGAAAACTCTCTTCAGCTATAAATCAGAAGCCTCGTAAACATTTTTGGGGAAGACTTTATGGTTTACAATCAATCACTGGAATAAGAAGATACTGACGACGTGAGTCCTAAAAAACTAGTAACTTACCCTCGCTGTACTCGGGTACGTCCTTTAGACAACGGTTTTTACACTCTTTATTATTTTTTATTTATTAACATCGATCGTTTACTATAACTATCTACCTAAATATATACATATATTAATCTGTAGAGGTCTAGAGGAGAAAATATAAAATGATAAAGCTAATAAGTTAATTTATTTTTTAATTTTTCAATATCTCTAATCGTTTGTCTATATTTAAACAATGAGCTAGATGCACTCAGCATAATTACAATTATTATTAATTATTGCAGCGTTTGTTGAATAGGTCATGTACCTACATTTGTAATAAATGTACATATCAGGTACTTATACTATATTACAAATAAGATTATCAGAAATGTTTAATTTGTATATGTAAGTGTGCTTTTATAAATAAACTAGCAATGCCCGCGGCTCCGCCCGCGTTCAGATGACCAAAAACCTCTGAGGTTTTACATATTAGTATACTCTTACAATGCAGTTTTTGTATTTTTTGTCCGAAATGAGATATTTCCCCGCGGTAAAAAGTATCCTATTTGTTGACCCTAATAACCAGCTATCATCATACCAAATTTCATCAAAATCCCTCCAGTGGCTTTTCCGTGATGCGGTAACAGACAGACAGACAAAAATTCTAACTATAGATTCCGCCTCTGTATCGATAATAATGTTTATTTCAATAAGATTTTCCAAAAAATATTTAATGTACAGATTCGGCTTACTTACAAATTTATTATATGTGCAGATAAATGATACCACTTGACTCTACTGTCTGTTCTACGTACATTATGCAAATTTCACCTACATAATATGTACATTCTTCAAAACTGTGCCGGAACTAGAAAGGGTCGAATATTAAATAGATATGGTATGCGGGCGATGTGAAAATTGAAATTTAGATAAGCGTGGGTTGTTACGGTCCTGTTAGGTAAGATTATTTCATGCATATTAATTGATTATATGTGTTGCCTATTGTTTTGATCCATTAAGTTTAAAATATTGATAAGTTTGAATACAAATGATGATTTTATTTAACAGTTATGATAATCTCATTGCATTTATATTAAATAATATTACTTCAAAATATTCAAGACTTTTATATTATAGTAAACTATATTATAAATAAATAAAACCTAATTTTTGCGAATTATTTCGTGGATTTATTTTGATTTTTGGTTCCCGACGTTTCGAATGCTTTACAGCAATCATGGTCACGGGAGAGACTTAGGTTATAGACGTCTCAAGGACGGTATATAGGTATTTGTTACAGACAGTGCCTATCCGAAATCCGAAACGTCGGGAACCAAAAATCAAAATAAATCCGCGAAATAATCTGAAAAGATACTTTTATTTAAAATGTCAAATATTCGCGCAAATCTAAGAAAGTATTATATTATAAATAAGTATCATACGTGTATATTTTAATTGGAATTAATTATTAATTTTAATTAAAGCTCTAATTTTCATAGTTAATTCAGTTTATATAGTATTTATAACGAGGTTTAGTTAAGCTTTGAGTTATGATTAAGATCACTTTGGATTATGCCGATTAGATATGCAAAATCAACTGACGTTGGACAAGGCTGGGATGTGGCGGGTGTGAATTATTGATATCGACTCGACTGATACGGCATTATTTATGTACTTATATTATGTTCCGTAACTGAAGCTCAGTAAGTAAACAGTGATTAAATAATCTTAATATTATCGATAGTTGTAATTAATATGGAGGGCTATGGTGTGTAGCTATGGTGGATAAATATGATGGGACATTAACACACAACGATATCTAGTTCCATGGTAAGCTACGAGGTCTGTGTTATGGATACTAGATAGTTGATACACTACACATATATAACTTTAAATACATACATATTATAAATATAAACACCCATGACTAGAGTACAAACATTCGTGCTCATCACACAAATGAATGCCCCCAGCGGGACTCGAACCCGCGATCGCTGGCACAGCAAGTAGGGTCACTATAAACTGAGTCAGAAATATTAATTTATAATAGACTAGCATCCCTAGTTACGTTTTACCGTTTAGTATAGATTTCTCAGAGATGAGATATTTTCCCACAATAAAAAGTATTCTACATGTTGACCCGGATAACCAGCTAACATCATACAAAATTTCATCAAAATATGTCCTGTGGTTTTCATGTGATGCGGTCACAGACAGACAGACAGACAGACAGACAGACATACAGACAGACAGACAGACAGACAGACAAACAAAAATTCTAAAAACTTTAGATTCAGCCTCTGTATCGATAATAATATATATATATATATATATATATATATATATATATATATATATATATATATATATATATATATAAAAGAAAGTCGTGTTAGTTACACTATTTATAACTCAGCAACGGCTGAACCGATTTGGCTGAAAATTGGTGGGGAAGTAGCTTAGAATCAGGAGACGGACATGGGATACTTTTTATCCCGTTCGATTGCGTTCCTGTGTGACGTGACATAAAACTCAAAAACGGCTGGACCAATTTTTATGATATTTGAATTTTTGGATTTCTCTTAGTCCGGAATAGGATAATAAGTGTTAAAACATCAGAAAAATTAACGAAAAAAAATTATATGGCTAGCGCTGGCTAATAACTATTTATCTCTATTTAAAACGTACCTAGCGACGAACCCGAGCGAAGCGAGGGTGAGCCGCTAGTGACTATTATAAAAGGATTTTTTTGTACATTAACTGTTAGATATAATATTTCAATTTCAATTGAAGGACATACATGAGAAAATCTCTATACACTCTATATGAATAAAACTATCTTTTCGGATTTAAGAGACTGTCTCTCCCGTGACCATGGATGCTGTAAAGCATTCGAAACGTCGGGAAACAAAAATGCAAATAAATCCGCGACAAAATCCGAATAGATAGTTTTATTTAAAATGTCAAATATTCGCGTAAATCTAAGAAAGTATCACTCTATATGAGTTTAAACCCTCTGAAAACGTCATTACAAAATAATGTAAGTGTTAATGTGGCCCCCATGCTATTTGTCTTCTAGCAAATTTTCTCAGCTCCTATTACGGTGTAATCAAATTACGCAAGTTGCAAGGGAACATTCGCAATGGAGAGCAGTTTTACGTCGAATTCACTGACAAGATGTTTCAGACGAGAATAATTGAAAATTTACTACCTAAATTGTTGGGTATTGTTTGTCAAATTGTGACAAGTTATGATTAAAAGAGGTTTCATATAATTTTTTCATACTTTTATCTTATTACATATTAAACATCAAAAAACTACCTTATTGTATAGGTATCACAAGTAATTTTTTTACCACAAAACAAGTGACAGTGACAAGTGATAAAAAAACAAATCTATATATATATATATATATATATATATATATATATATATATATATATATATATATATATATATATATATATATATATATATATATATATATGTGTGTGTGTGTGTGTATGTATGTTGCGTATGGACTCTAAAACTGCCCGGCTGGAGAATTTGATGAAATTTTCAAGCAATCTTTAGATTAGCCCATCGGGTGATCCAGTGACGTTAATTGGTAGCGATTGGAATTTTGAACGCGGGCAAAACCGCGGGTATTGCTAGTATATAATAACATAGAGTATTGCCATCCACTTCACATACTATAAAGTTTCCAAGTCACTAAGACGGTTAGAAGTAAACATCGAGTTTCTAGATTTGTGTACAAAGTACAAACACAGTTAGTGACATACAAATTAAACTAATAGAAGAGAGTTAATAAAACAGTATAAATAATAAAATAATACCGACATATAATAAATCGCTCAAGTTTGCTAAATAAGGTATAAAATCGAACCTTCAGTAGTGGTGGGGTGAAAAGCAATAGTGGGCTATTTTCTTTTGAAAGTAGCACAATTGCGATTGTTGAAGTCTATTGGCGCCATTGAAAAATGGATGTATTCAATGATTTGCAGTTTTCGACATTTTTTTTATTTTTAACAATGAAAATTGAAAGTAGTCATGAAAAAATGAAAGTTGAATTTTAATAAGTACGAGTACTTCCGGAAATGAAATTCCTTCCTCGATATGTAAATGCAAAGTGGGATTTTTAGTTTATTTTTGTCTTACTTTTAAGCAGTGACAGACTAGATTTTCCATATTATAAGCTGGAATGTGATATAAGTTACTCTTTATTTAATTAATTTAGCGATATGTAAATTAATCTGTAACAACAAGTTACTTGGGAATGTCCCTGAATGGAAAGAGGGCGGCGTGAAAAAGCGACAAGAGAAATAAATATTGACGATCACCTTGGTGTAGTTTTATTTTAGTATGTTTCTAAATGATATTCTGGCATTATGTTATAGCGGAGCTCCAAATTCGATTACCTATATTGTGTAGAAATATATATTAAAAAAGATATTTGTTTCGGTAAGATTCAAAGGAACTGAAGAGCACGCTATAATATACCAACTACCTATTTATCTCGGCATCCATCGTATTAATAATTAAACTATAAAAAATAATATATCTGAATAATATAGAGTAATGTACATAATATATTTAATGAATTCATAGCAAATAAAAACTTGAAAAACGAAATGTATTTGCCTTATCTTGACGAGGGTATACTGTCTCATTTATATGCTCACAAAAAGTTTTCGAACCACCAGAATAAAAAACCGATAAAGTACCTACCTACATCAAACGTCTAGCTTAGTACGCATATACTAACTAAATATCTTAGTAAGTTCCGTAACTATACAATCACAAACAAACAGATAATAAATAATTGCCCATGACCGATTTCGATCACGCCTTCCAATATGGCTGAGACTAGCCATGTGTGTAGGAGGTATTATAGTGCACAAGTATGCGCGCAAACACAAGTGTATTCACTATTCCTGTTACATACTCCAGTGAAACAACAATTTGACATTCACAGTGAGAGATCATGCGTAGGATTGATAGAGCATGTAAAGACATGCTCTGCGAAGCATGGGGGTCTAACTCAGGACTTCCAGATCTACAGTTGTATGAACTATGGAGCTAGTAGACGAACAGGGAGCTTATAAATAGCTAAATGGTTATATATTTGTTATTAGCGGAGTTCGAACACATAGCCGTCGATTTAGAAGTTAGCGTCGTTATAACCAGGCTGACGGGAGATACGACAGTTAGATATACTATAATGATATTTTTTTTAATGTTAAAGGTATCTTGAACATCATATACCTACAGGCTTTATAACCTATGTATATGACTAATAAGCCGAGTCAAAGGTTTAGCTTAATGCCTGGAAATACGATTAAATTTGAATTTTCATATGTTTAAAACAAATGTAAATTTAAGCTAAAATGGCAAAAGTACTTCAAATTAATTTAAAACCAATTATTCTGCCTCTGAGGGTAGATTTTTTTCTTTGAGTGCGTCTAATATAAGACATCCCTTGAGTCTATTTATCACAAAAACAAATTCAAATGCAGTTTACAATTGGATAAGACATTGCGAAATAAACACCCAAATTGAAAACTTTGTTGAAAAATACTTAAATATTAATATGAAAATCCTTTGAATAGTTAATAATGCCGTCCTCTTGCTTCAGAAGATTGAATGTAGTAGAAAATTAATATGCAAGTTTTACTCTAACGCTGATGGTAATAGAAAACAATTCTGTAAAATATTTTAAATATCTTTTCGACCGTTTCAATCCTATTTCGTTATTGTGAAAGCTATCTCTGGTCAAGATTTCGTTTCATTTCCTCATAAAGAATAACGGTTCGAATTTGAGAACAATAATAATGTCTAGCCGTGTTTCAGTTTGTATGAAATTCTTTGTTCTCATAATATTCTCATGGAATAGAATTATTTATATTATTGACCCGGATAACCAGCTATCATCATACCAAATTTCATCAAAATGTGTCCAGTGGTTTTCTCGTGATGCGGTAACAGACAGACAGACAGACAGACAGACGAACAGACAAAAATTCTAAAAACTATAGATTCGGACTCTGTATCGATAATAATGTCTATTTCACTAAGATTTCCCAAAAAATATTTAATGTACAGAGTTGACTTAAGTTACAATTTTATTATATGTATAGATGTTTAAATAGTCAATAAGATTTCCATGCACATTTACGTATAGTTATTTTGCTTACATTATTTTGCAGAAAATAAATTATAATATTTATACACAGTGTTATTAGCGTGGTAAATAAGTAGTAGGTAAATATTTTGAGTAGTAGCTAAAAAGCCATTTGGACCTAAATTCACATTTTTGTTGTTTATTGAAGGTAAGGAATGAAAACTTAATTGTAATTGAATTTAATGATTAATTTAGTTTTTAAGTTGATTAATAAATAACATACTTTAATATTATTGATAAGCATCTAAAAAAATTGATAATTTTAATAGGTTTAATTTGGTAAAAATCCATTTTTACAGAAGAGACACCGATATAGATAAACTTAAAAACAAAACCTTATCTAAATACAAAATTTCATCCAAATCTTTAGAAACGTTTCCGAAATACACGAAATAATTTTATACGTATACAAGAATTGCTCATTTAATACTATAAGATTTTTAATATTTTAAAACACAATTCCATATTATCAGAGGTGACTCTTGAGTAGTTAGATTTGATAACCTATAATATCAGGTAAAGATACTAAATATTTCACATTTGGACTTCATACTATCAGTAAATGAACAAGAACAAACAGCATTCTTGAAATTCTGACAAACGATTGAAAACAGATGTGAATTAAAGAGAGTGACGCAGCGATGCTTTAATTGCAATGAGTCACGAAACGTTAATTAAGCCGTTTGGCTGTTTGTTTCAAGAAAATAAGATATTCCTGTAACTCCTTTCCTCAATTGAAAGTATATATATATATGAGTGTGTATTTGTTTATGTTTGTTTCTCCTTGACGTTGAAACGGCTGGACAAATTTGGATAAACATTTTGTACACTGATAGACTATGACTTGAAGTAACGTATAGGCTACTGAGGGGCACACGAGCGAAACGAAGGTAAGCCGTTAGGAAATAATAAAGGAAATAAATTCCTGGACAATTTCTGTATTTTCAATTTGTAATCTTTGAGTATTTTTTTAAGGTTATAATAATAAATCACAAAGTTATGTTGAAACCGAGCTCTATACAAGATTAATTTATAAAATCCGTAATTCTTAATTATTTTAGAACGTTTTTGCGTTAGCTTTTGCTTTATAAATAAATTTCACATTTTCATAAGAATCAAAGCTTTCATTCTTTCCTTTTAAAATTATCGTAATTTCATATCTTAAATATGCTATTTTTATGAAATGCTATTACGGTAACTTTGAAGAGATTTGATCAGTATATTTTTTTTTGTGTAATATAAACAATATTACTTTAAGAATAAAAAAACCTTTATATTATTCTTCACATAAATCTAAGCATTAAATATAAAAATAAAGTATAAAGCAGTATCTCCCTAAAATCTTTGCAAACATTGCGCCAGTAAAAGATCAATTTTTCATTGAATTTACTTTATATTCGAAACTTAACCAGATATCTTAAAGCCTAAAGGTCAAACCTTATCATAACTTATACCTTTTATTCTTATGTTTTTCTTCATCTCAAAGTTTTCTAACAAGATTTTGTTACTTCACGTTACATTAATAACTAACGACTCACCCTCGCTTCACTCGGATTCATCCCTACTTACGTTTTAGCGTTTAATATAGATTTCTCAGAAAGGAGATATTTTCACGCGGTAAAAAGTATCCTATACATATATTGAGTCGGATATCTAGCTATCACATCAAAATTTATCCAGTGGTCTTCTCGTGAGGCTGTAACAGACATACAGACAGACAGAGAGACAAAAATACTAAAAACTATGGATTCGGCCTTTGTATCGACAATAATGACTATTTCAGCAAGATTTTCCAAAAAAAATTTAATGTAGTTACAGATTCCACTCACTTAACCTGTAACATTTTCGTGCAAGTCGTGAAAACATGGATTTAAATGTAATTAAATATTAAGACAATCCAACAGCTATTATTTGTACAATCTATATAATTTTTGAATATCCACTATATGTATATATGTTTGGGTTTTTTTGTTTACTTTTTTCCCCCTTAATGTTATACATATTAATAATTTATCGTCATAATGTTTGACTCTGTGGAGGCTCCTGCGACTGTATTTTAATCTCTCCTTCGTCTGTGCATAACAAAATATTTTTATTTTTAATATGCAAAACTTACGCAATATAAATCTTATATATAAAATTTCCATGTCACAATGTTTGTTACCGTACTCCTCCGAAACGGCTTTACCGATTTTTACCAAATTTTATATGCGTATTCAGTAGGTCTGAGAATCGGCTACTATCTATTTTCCATACCCCTAAGTGATAAGGATAAGGGTGGTCCTCCCAGACCCCACCCCAGGGACGAACCCGAGCGGAGCGAGGGTGAGTCGCTAGTATTAATATATATTGTACAATCAAAAAATATTTATGAGCCCCAAATCGCGCTATTTGCACGTCTACAGATGTACGTCTACGATTGCAGGCACTATTTTCTATTTGCAAGTAGTTAAGCCAAACATTACCGGTTTCCTCGTAAATTTCCGGCCGGTGTACGTGTAATTTATACTGCAAAAATCTTTTGTAGAACAACAGAGCTATTTATCTAAGTGGGACGTTTCTTTGCTTCCTATAAATCGAGGGTCCCATAACAGTCTTCAGAGAGGCTTATTGGGTTTTCAATTGCCAAAGTCGATAGATTACGAAGATAACTCCGTTACAAGTTGGTAAATGGGACCTTCATTTGGCTAAAATTTCTGTACATAGCAGGTAACAGTTTGAATGTTCAATAGCGTTATCTAGACGGTGAAACTGCAAATGAAAATCGGGTTGGGATAAAGAAACTATGCGATGATTGTCGCATTTCCAAGATATATTATTAAATTTTGAAGTTTGAAATTGATTATTTTAATTATTAAATCCTATAAATATAAATAAAGTGCTCGATAATGGCTATGACTGTGATAAAAGTAATAAAATATTTTATTATTAGAATTGCAATTTTTTATGAGTTTTTTACGCAGATATTTCTAGCACTTAATAACATAATCCTCAATAAATTTTCTGTAAAATCGCGAAAAAACTTTGTAAATCTAACTAGCAGTTTTAGAAAAGAACGTACAGAGAAAGAGAAAAAGAAAAAAAAATGTAGGTACATAAATCAAAATTTTCAATACAATACGTATTAAAGTTTAACAAAAAAAAAATTATTGAATATGAATTGTACGAGTATATAATAATTAATATTATGTTAAAATTACAGGTTTTTTTACTTAAAGTTACCTGGCAAAATTGCTAGTAGACTTTTGCATTCACATACAAGAAACTTAATTTACAGAAATCAAATTATGTAAGAATCTCATAAAGACGAGATCGCGCTTTAACGTATAAAGCGTCTTATGGGCTGTATGTGAACATTATCAAGAGTTATTTCCCTTGTAATGGTCGGACTTCACCCATTACTTCCTCGACTTTAAAATATGGCTTGACAATGTATCTGCTTCGAACACTTTCACGTGATCTGTCTAGGGAGATATATGATAGAAACTTAGTAACGTATTATATTAAACAGTTCTAATATAATAATAATATAGAATATCCTACTAATATTATAAACGCAAAAGTTATTGAGAATGAATATTGTAAATTGTGAAACTACTAAACGGATTTTGATGAAACTTTACAGTAAGCTTATACATCAGAATAACACAAAAGCTATAATTGCGTCGCGTGCAGAACCGCAGGAAAACATTAGTGGTAGTATATTTATACAAGCAGCCACCTGCGAGTTTGTACTTGTCGTATTTTATTCGCGTAATATAAAGTTAAATAGTTATAACAAAAAACTAAAAAACACGTTCTTCATTAGCTGTAATGTAAAATATGTACTTGAGAAATCTGTCAAATGAGCATAAAATAAGACCAGGCTAATTTTTTTATCCACCAGTGATAGTCCGGTTAAAATCTATTTTATCGGTTAGTTTAGCGCGTATAAGCGCACAGACAGACAAATATTAATAGCATACAAATTACTAATTTAATATGTGTAGTCATTTTGAAACCATATATAAATGCTTTAATCACACTGTTATTTTTTATTGCGGTAGATATACACCTCTGGGCCATACCTTGAGAAGCTAGAATTGCTTAGAGTTTGTTGACTGCAAATAATACAATTATTACTATTGCCAAATCTATACATATAATAAAATTGTAACTAAGCCCAATCTATACATTAAATATTTTTTGTAAAATCTTATTGAAATAGACTTTATTATCGATACTGACGCCGAATCTATAGTTTTTAGAATGTTTGTCTGTCTGTCTATCTGTTACCGCATCACAAAAAACTACTGGAGGGATTTTGATAAAATTTGGTATGGTGATAGCTGGTTATCCGGGTCAACATATAGGATTTCACTGTTTACCCTGGGAAAATATCTCATTTCTGAGAAAAAATGCAAAAACTGCAATGTAAGAGTATACTAATATGTAAAACCTAAGAATTTGGTTTTTGGTAATTTGAACGTGGGCGGAGCCGCGGGCAATGCTAGTACTTTAATAAACGTTATACTTCATCATGAATGTAAAATAACATTTTTTCTAATATGGCCTTAGTTTTATTAGATATTTATTGAAAAACGTGTATTATCGACGACGTGTTATTGTACGGTATATCAATAGAACATTTTTGTTCTATGGGTCTATATAAAAAACTTAGATAGCTTTTATTATTTTAGTAGTTACAGAGTAAATAGAAATACACGAGCTGAGCCGCATGTAAAAACCAGGTTAATTCACTGTAGGCCATGCACATTGTACTATTCTTTTATGTACCTAGGTTTAATATTGCGTGTACACATAGTATTCTTTTATGTACGTAGATTCAATATTGCGTGTACACTAAAAATAGAACTGCGTATGTATTATTGTTAGTAAAAGTTAAAAGTCAAATTGGAATTGTATAAAAACTTAAAAATAAATAAATAAAAACCGATTTCCAGGCACTAAAGTGTAAAAAATAACTAAACGGGGGTTTAAAAAGGTTATGTTTGAGACATCTAACACCTCAGTCTCTCCCGTGACCATGATTGCTGTAAAGCATTCGAAACGTCGGGAACCAAAAATCAAAATAAATCCGCAAAATAATCCGAAAAGATAGTTTTATTTAAAAAAACGGGGGCTTAAAAATTAATTTTCAATAGCAAATAGTAGCTACCTTTTAAATAAAACTATCTTTTCGGATTTTGTCGCGGATTTATTTGCATTTTTGTTTCCCTGGGAAACAAAAAATGCAAATAAATCCGCGACAAAATCCGAAAAGATAGTTTTATTTAAAATGTCAAATATTCGCGTAAATCTAAGAAAGTATTAGTAGCTACCTATCATAATTCCGTCAGTGTAATTCGATTTTAAGTTGTTAATTTAACCCCGTTGTAGTTGGGACTATTGTATTACTGAATTTTAAGCGAAATTATATTGGGAATTGACGTCTACAATTAGTTTATATTGAGCTTGTATTATTCAGCAATTAGGTTCGGATTGAAGATCGTCTCATACGCAACGTGTTTCTTTTTGATTAGTTTTCATTTTTTTTGTATTCTGTCCCGAGTTGTACATGATAATATAACGTGTCTTAGATGGCATTATTAGAATTAATATATACCTACTATTATTTCTAAAATAACATAAAAAATATTGTTACTCTGTAACTTATTATGTTATACTAGAATAGAATAAGATTGAAAAAAGTCTCGATGAGATATTTTCCCGTAATAAAAAGTGTCCTAAATGTTGACGCGAGTAATCAGCTACCATCATACCATTTCATAAAAATCTGTCCAGTGGTTTTCTCATGATGCGTTCCCAGATAGACAAGAATTCTAAAAACTATCGGTAATAATGACTACTTCAAAAAGTTTTTCTAAAAAATATTTAATGTACAGATTCGACTCAGTTAGAATTTTATTGTATGTATCTATACTAATATAATAAATAAGTAAAGTTTGTGAGTTTGTGGTATTGTGAGTTTGTGACGTTGTAGGGGGTAGTCTCTGGATCTACTGAACCAATTTAGATAAAATTTGGTAAGAAGATAGTTTGAGACCCTGGGAAAGACATAGAATACTTTTTATCCCGAAAATCATCCCTTAAGGAGCTGAAAATGGGGATGAAAGTTTATATGGGGAATCAAGGAATGAACCCGAGCAAAGCGAGGTTGAGTTGCTAGTAGTTAATAACATTAAAAGCTTAACTAATTTTAAACGTAAAATATATGTAAAAATATTACGGTTAAGAATAGCATAAGTTAGGGTAACTACAAAATACCTTTTCCTTCCATACAATGTAAATAGTCGCCTTGAGGATAAGGGTTAAATACAATCGAGGGGTATTTTCTTTTCATAGTAACACAATGGTGATTGTTGGAGGTCTTTGCCATTACAGTAAAGGTGTCGCTTGTATTTTCACGGTATTGTATTTTCTTATATAAAGTTGGGAATAGGATATCTTGATATATAATTTCAACATCTACGTGTGTATAAACTTAATTTGTTAGAAACGTATTTATACATTTCGCAATAAGTAACCTATATATATATATATATATATATATATATATATATATATATATATATATATATATATATACGTATATATGTAACCTATAATAGAATATTTTTAAGAAATTCTAAGAAATTAATTAAAATTCTAAGAAATCAATTGTTAACTGACACGCCGGCAGGTCCGCGGTCGTTGAGGGATTAATAACAAAAATTAACATTTACCTACATTTGCCTAGCGATTAGGTATTAAATTATAAGAGATATACAGACTTTTCTGTACACACACAAATATAGGCTATTACTTTGCAGCCAAAATGAGTGATCTATTGTTGAATTATTTGACAAGGTCATAGCTAATAACTATTTTTCAAGCTTTTGTCTTATCTCTATCTCTAAGGCGAAAAAACTCTATTAATTACGACCATAAGTAGTGACTTAGACCAAATTGTGTATGGATGTGACGATGTTGCCAGAAATTAAAATAAAAATGTTCTAATTGCGTTCAAATTAACTTTCTTATCAACTGTGTTCAGTAGCTATTTCCGAAACTCAGACAAACATACTGTATTATGTATAGAAAATATAGTATAAATATTATCAATGTTAACAGATCTTTGATGAAGCGTATTGAATGTACGTCATATTTATTTAGCAAATTAAAAGATAACGTATACAACGATACAGTTTTGTACGTATTCGCCAAATTGTGATTAATTAACCGAGAACAAAATTAATTAGATGACTTATATATTCATACATACTTTCGATATTGAATAAGAATATATATAGCGTTTTTAAAAATAATAATAAAAATCTTAACATTATTATATACAAATACGTAAGTATAAAATAAGTATTTATAGTATACTAGTAGAACCCGCGGGTTTGCTCGCGATAAAACTACAATAAATATCTAAATAAAGGTAGTTTCATACAAACTTTCATTCCCTATTTTACCCTCTTATAGAATGAATTTCGAAAAATTCTAAAACACGTATTTATTCAATTTGGTTGAAAAGCATTAATACCAAGTTTAAGTAATTCTGATCATAAATACTTTTTTGGATTGTATTATTACGTGTTTTACTGTGGGAATTAGATAATCTCACGCGATAAAAAGTAGCCTACGTCACTCTCCAGTCCTCCAACTATCTCTACACAAAAAATCATGTCAATCCGTCTCACCGTTTCGACGTGAAAGAAGGACAAACAAACAAACACACTTTCACATTTATAATATTAGTATGGATAAACCAACGGTCACATGTTCGATACTCATTATATAAGATTTTTGTGTTACTTAAAACCATCAGGGCTTAATGTTAATGGTGGAGCTTTTATGTACATATTTGCTAATATTACTTTTAATTTGACAGTAGATATTTCTTTCTAATTGTAAGTTATTTATTTATTTATACGTATTCAATTTCGTTAATTTTTTTAGATGCATAAATATTCTAATGATCAGGATTTTAAATAGGAAATGAACAATCCTTTGAAGTTAATTATAGATCAAGAATCCATCCATGTTTTATTCTTATTATATTGAAAAAAAATTACAATCGAAACGAGTATAAAGTAAAAAACATATTTTATTATATTGGACCTCTTATTTAGAGTAAAATATTGTAATTATTTTATTCCAATCGTGTGTTACCCGAAGCAAAAAATAAAAATTCCTTATAAAATAATAAAGTTAAAGTGAAGAATATTTTATCTTCCGCGTAGATGAATGAATGAATTACCTTCAGATATTTTTAGAATATGTATAAAGCTAGAAAACGTACATATATGCTCTATAAAGATATAATTGTTGGAATTATCTTCTTTCTCGGTCATCTCATAGCCAGATTCTAATTAAAAAGCTTTTATGCATGTTTCCAATTGCATTTTTAAAAGTAGATCACTCAACACTTAGGATATAATAAAACACGTAATTTAAAGTATTTAGTTACATTACTCGTAAGTTTATTAGTTATTATTAAGACAACAGTAGCCCAGTGGTAACTCGCTCGCTTGAAAAACCGATTGAGGCGGGTTCAAATCTGGGTTTCGCGCGTACGATATTTTCATGTGCCTCATAATGTGAATAATTTTCAGCGTGGTTACCATTTTTCTTACAGGGAAGGAAAACATCGTATGGAAACCTGTATGTTTGAGAGAAGCTAGCAATTTTTCGAAAGACATGTAAAGGGAGGCCCGTGTCCAGCAGTGGGACGTTAAAAAAGGGCTGAATAATAAATACAATTTATTTCTTCATAAACATACTTATTATAATATTTGGGTATTTCTCCGAGATTGCGTTCTTCATCTGATTAATCTGGCCAAAAATTATTTTCATTTTTGGCTCTATTCAACATACTCTTATGATTAAAGACATGCCAAATATTATTTGGCAAAAATGATAATAATTTTTGGCCAGATTAATCAGATGAAGAACGGAATCTCGGAGAAATACCCATTTATGTGTTATTGAAAAAACAATTAAATTATTAAAACTAAAAATCATTTGAATTATTGCTATAATATTATTGCTAATCGTGAACTGTGAATGAGTTATCTTAAAAAAATATTATGAAACATAACACGATGTACATAGTAAAGTAAAAAGATAAAATAAGATAATAATACTGTCATGTTGTTCTCAACAACTGGAATCTGAACTGAAAAGAAAGCTTTTCAGAGAGAATATTATTACATTCATAAAAAAACGTCAGATGCAAATCGTTCTCGTTTTAAAATATACATTGTGATTTCTGTAAATGTTGTGTATTGTTCTATACTTGTAAAGATAAAATAGTACTACATCTGGTCCAGTGGTAAAATATACGATATTTCGATAAATTCTGTCAGATTGATTTCAACCTAACATTCCTTATGATTTATGCTTTCTCCATAAAATATTTGTTATTTCTTACATACTTCTTCATCTACTAGTATAATATTATAATATGATCTGTGTCTATACATATAATAAAATTCTGAGTCAAGTCTGTACATTAAATATTTTTTTGAAAATCTTATTGAAATAGATATTATTATCGATACAGAGACCGAATCTATTGTTTTTAGAATTTTTATCAGTCTGTCTGTCTGTTACCACATCGCAGAAAAACCACTGGAACGATTTTGATGAAACTTGGTATGGTGATAGCTGGTTGTCCGGATCAACTTATAGGGTACTTTTTACCGCGGTAAAATATCTCATTTCTGGGAAAAAATACAAAAACTGCATATTAATATGTAAAACCTAAGTATTTGCTTTTTGGTCATCTGAACGCGGGCGAAGCCGCGGGCAATGCTAGTAATCTATATTTTTTGAAAGTTATAAACTGCAGAACTTTTTAAGTCATAGAGAATTCTCAGCGTCTTGATGAATGTACTCCTTCCCATATTCTTTTTAGCTGCCCTAGACTCCTCCACCGTATCTACGATGTCCGTCACCTCAAAGTACCTCGTCGTTATAATGTTAATTCGCGTTTTAGTGCTTATTTGTTTAAACGTTGATCGATTACATTACTTGTCGTATTTTACAGAAGACTTTTTATTTCTTCTTTTTTTTGAAAGCTAAGATCTATTTCAAAGATTTATATATATACTATCTTTTTAAATATTATAATTTAATGTAGTATAATAATCTTATGTTACCGACCATTCTCCCTAATTACTTTTTCTTTTACATTCTTTATGTGGTAATTTATTCCAATATAATTTGAAAACAACTTTAACAGAATAAAGATAACATTCAATATGATTTTTCACCAAATAACTTTGCTTAAATTTTTCTTTTTATCTTCCGAAAACGTTTTCCATTTACGGCACTCAACTGCATTAACAGAGTTGAAAAGTCAATCAAATAGTCACCCCTACATCAAAGTGGGTTTCCACTCACCTGTCACATTCAGTTTTTGGATCAATGAACACAGAATCTTCCTCTATTATTATTGTAAAGCTATCACATTTTTGCTGCAGATATTTGGATATGTAAATATAATTTAATTAAGTTTCATTTTACAAGTTTGCAATTATAAAAAAATATTGTCATTTTTTTTTCAGTCTATATGTGAGACGATAAATATTGTGTCAGCTCACAAAAATTTTATGAAGTCTTGAAATAAAAATATAACGTGCCTTTGTTGTTAATTCGAATGTATACACTGTCTTTATAGTCGAATACATGCAGGGGCACACGCAGGCAGTTTTTTAAATTAATCTTTTTTATTATCTATAACGATTATTTTAATATGCATATTCAAAAAAAAAATATAAAAAAATATATCTAGATAATAAAAAATAGAGTTTATTATAAATATATCTATATATAAATAGGCAAAGACAAAAAAGTTCAATACCTTTATCTTTGTTTATCAACCGATTTTTTTTAATTCAATATCTATTGACAAGCTTTAGTGTTATCAATAAAAAAATTGATAGTTAGTTTTTTTTTATATAGATAAGTAAATTCATATACGTTGTCATCAAATCTATGTATATAAATAAAAATGAATCACCGAAATGTATGTACGCGCATAATTTTGGATCGACTGCACCGATTTGCACTGCAAACTGCACAATTTTTCTTCTGATATGAAAAGTGTGTGAGTGAAATAGTTTTTATCCCGGAAATCATCCCTTAAGGTGGTGAGAATGGGGATGAAATTTTGTATGGGGAAGCAAGCTAGAGACGCACTCGTACGAAGCGAGGGTGGGTCGCTAGTGTCAAATAATAATTATGGTTGAAATCCGACTTACGCGAACATAACTATAAATAAAAAGCAGCTTTTAATACAGGGAAGAAAATCATAACGTCTTCATAACAACTAAAGAAATATTATAGTTGATCCATTTCCTTTGAAGGAATATCGTAGTAATGATCAATTAATGAAAGTATTTGCCTTGTCGAGTGCTCTTGCATACTTCTTTGTTCATAGTTTTCTTTTATATTAAAGAACTGGAGATAACAAAATACAAAATATACCACCGATATTTTATGTAAGCATTGTTTTTGACTGATATCGAGAGTATAATAATGATAACTTGTCTTGTATTTTATTAGAAGTAATACAAGTGTGTATTGTATTAGAACAAGTTGATGAAGAAACATGGCGCTGATGGTTTTTCAAAGGATGATCATGTAGCAGAAGATACTTATGGACGCACTCGAGCGAAGCGAGCGTTAGTAACTAATAATGAAGTTTAAAAGAGAGATGAGAGCATTTCATCTTAAAGTGCTGTCAGTTATAATATTAGAGATATTGTAACAAACATACGAGTGGATACTCGTCGTAAACACGTCGTAGTTAAATATAAGGTAACAGGTATTAATTTAACCCGTCTAGACGAAGTTTAATTAGTTTTATTGGGCAATATTATTGTTAAATCAATCCTGTTAAAATTATTAAAGTGACTGTGAAAAAATAATACATCTACAACATTACTTTGTTTATCATTTCGTTTTTTTTGTAATGAAAAAGTTTTACAACATTTGAATTCGTAAATGAATTGGTTTGATTTTTGTTAACTATTTTGCTAAAAGCTTCTGCGCTAATGCTTGAATCGTTTAGTAATTTAAAACTAAACCAATTAGGCAAAAAACCCACGCGAATGTGCTGAAACGCTAATTAAAGTTTAGTATCCATTACCCTTTCACTTTTGTCCATAGAATTGCTTCAATGTGGTCAAACAAAGAAAATAAAGTCTTTGAGGCTTAGAAGTCATTTTACATAATTGAAGAATAGAACTCCCTAAAAAACAATCGTGAAGTCATATAGATAAGATAATTTAACTACATATATGTATACTTAACCCTGTTACTACTTTAATATCTACATACGTATACATAATAATCATAATGCGTCAAATTCCAAGGCATATTGGGGTAGCAATAGACATAAGTCGAGCTATTACGAAGAAAATAACTCTTAGAAATGTTTACATACAACCCATAAAATGTTTCTACGCGTATTTCGCATAACAACGCGCCCTATCCCTCAATATGTTCTCGGGATCTTATGAGTTGCGTAATTTGATTCTGCTGAAATATTAACCGAAATAATTCGCAGGAACAGACAGTGTGTGGGTAGACGCAACTTAAGCAGACGTTTTAGTAGATATTTCTTTTATAATAAAACTAGCGACTCACCTTCGCTCCGCTCAGGATCGTCCTTAGTTACATTTTAACGTTTAGTATAGATTTCTCAGAGATGAGATATTTTCCCGCAGTAAAATATATCCTATATGTTGACCCGGATAGCCAGCTATCACACACCAAATTTCATCAAAATCTGTCCAGTGGTTTTCTCATGATGCGTTCTGAGGCAGATAGATAGACTGACAAATTTTTAAAAAACTATAGATTTGGCCTCTATATCTATAATAATGAATATATTTCGATAAGATTTCAAAAATTATTTTATGTACAGATTCGGCTTCGTTACAATTTTATTATATATATATATATATATATATATATATATATATATATATATATATATATATATATATATATATATATATATATATATATATATATATATATATAGATATAGATACAATAAAAGTAACAAATCAAAACAATGAAAAACATTGACATAGCTGTATAATGAAGTGTGAATACCCCTAAAGCTACTGGATTTCAGATAGGGGATGAGCCCTTTTGATTTGTTTTGAGTGAGCGTATTGAATAATAATTTATCGTGATATTTAGGGTTGGTACGATACACTTGGAATTTTAATTGACCATTTTGAAATGATAAAAATGCTGTTGCTATCTATCACATCTATGAATTATACTGCTAGTTATTAAAAAGTACGAAAAAAGGTGTTTTTGCTCTTATAGGGCAACTTTTTTACTTGTATAAATTTCTGTTTTACTTTTAAAAATGTTCAATTATTCTTTTTTTATAAGTATCTACTTTTTCTTTCTTCTTTTTGAGACGTCGATGTCAGAGTTAGTATGGCGTCCAAATCATTCAAACTGTTTTTTAAATAAAACGGGATAGACCATGAGGGTCTCTCATGACAATGATTGCTGTAAAGCATTCGAAACGTCGGGAACCAAAAATCAAAATAAATCCGAATAGATAGTTTTATTTAAAATGTCAAATATTCACGTAAATCTAAGAAAGTATCATTCTAAGTGCTATAAAAGGTAGTAGTATTTTTACTCAGGCCAAAAAAAGCTTTAATAAACCTAATCACTAACAACGAACCCAACTACTTAAAAAATAATCAGTAACAAAATAATTTAATTTATTTTAACTGTAATTTAAAGAGCATAGAAAACCGAAGATAAAATAACAAACGAAACTAATATGTAAGTATATTCCTACAAATAGTGCTAATGGTAATGACATCTTCGTAATGCCTTTTAAATACCTTTTCGACCCTTTTAACCTTCTTTTATTATCTTGAAAGCAATCTCTGGTCGACATTTCCTTCTAATTTGGTATAACGATTCTAGTATGAGAACATCAATTATGCTTAATGGTTTTTACAATTTTAACTACAAACTTTTTACAATTTTATAGACTAATTTTGCAATTAACCTAGTGAAATGAATCATTGTATATGCAATAAATATGAATAAGTTGGGACGTTAACACACAGCACCATCTAGTTCCATGGTAAGCTACGAGTCTTGTGTTATGGATACCAGATAGTTGATACACTACACATATATAACTTTAAATACATACATATTATAATATCTATGACTGCAGTACAATAATTCATGCTAATCACACAAATGAATGCCCCCAGCGAGATTTGAACCCGCGACCGCTGGCACAGCAAGTACACTGTCACTACAAACTGAGCCAAACGTGTCGTCAGAATAGAATATAGCAATATAGAATACCTTACATAATTTACGTGAGCACTTATCGATTAATTAATTCAGTGTGGAAAATGGCTCCTATAAATAATCACATACCATCACTATACAATTACATAGTGTCGTGTTAATTTAAATAGCGAGTAAACCATACAACATTTAAATCGACTAGACTGCCTGCTCTCTAGTTTTCAAGCAACTAAAACGAAAATTGCAATATCGGTAACGGTACTGTTAAACGTACAACGGTCTGTACGTTATACCTATATTATTCTTCGATTGTGGCAAAATCAAGAAGTAAGAGAGAAGGAAAAGGAAAAGAAGTAAGAGAATGAGACCTGAGAATATAATATTTAAGTAATGAATATTCTTTTCTATTTGCAAACTTCAGAGTGATACTTTTTATTCATTTGTGCCCAAATTACAGCTGTAACAAGTGTCATGGAAAAAACGGAATTCTTTAAATATGTAATAATAGTATTTAAAATATGCGTAAAATATTTCTCTTTAATTCATAAACCTTTAGAGATACGGATACATGTGATTCGAGAGTCGAAAGAGATCAAGATCTGTAGTTTTTCGGAGATCTTTTGCTGTAAACTATTCTATTATTTTGAAATATTCTGTGATAAAGAAAATATGAAAAGAATATAATTTTTTTCAGTTATCGCGACAGTTACTCCAGACAATTTGGTAATAATTAATCAGTAAAATTACATCGTTACTTTATCGTTACTTAACTGTTAAAAGATTATACCCAAAGTAATATATATATATATATATATATATATATATATATATATATATATATATATATATATATATATATTATTACAATCTAGTATGAATTGCTAAAATTCATATTCTTTTTAGGCTTTACCAAAAATTTTTTTTTTTAAAATGTACTTATTTTCTTAGCCATGACCCGTAAAGTTAGAACAATAATTGAATTTTAAAAGTTGTTAATCTGAATAGTACTCGCCGCAGTCCGTTTTGTCACTCGTGTTAATGAATTCTAAACGAAATTAAAACGTCCAGAGCGTTAAAACGAATTCTACTGTCGAATTGAAGTACAAATTTTATTCACAAAAATAGGTAGTCTTTATATTAGAATTAGAACATATATATTTTTATATATCATTACTTATATACAGTTATTTGTATTTCTCTCAAACAGTAAAGATTACACACCTATAAATTAAAAAACCTAGCTATAAACCATAAAAACTATGAAATAAATATTAGGTTTTTAATGTACTAAAATAGACGGAAATATAATATATATAAAGCTCAATGGAGTTGAAGAGCGCTCAAACATAATAACCCGCCAACAAAGTCGCTTAGATATTACAAGAGATCTCCACTCACCTGTCACATTAGCAACGGGAATAAGAAATCTGAAGTGCCTACGACTTTTGCCTCTTGTCGAGCCAAAGATAAAATTCATAAAATTAGAATACCTACAAAATTATCATTTTTTTTCATTTACGATATGACAGTTATATACGAGCAAAGATATGGAAATGTATATTAACAAGAAAAACATAAAAAACCTATTGTCACCGGAATCCACTTAAATCTGATGAGCTCTTCCGGAGATTAGAGTGTAGAAAGATATATAGACAGACATACATTTTTAAAGTTATTTGAATCACTTAATGTGGTGTAGTTATTTTATCACGATTAATTAATTATTAAAATAATGTATAAATGTTGACTTAGGTCGCGTTGCTTCATCTTTCACATGATTAGTTCTAGATGCTTAAAATGAGTATAACATTTATAGATTATACGACACGTTTGGCTTAGTTTGTAGTGTGTTTAGTACCTACTTGCTGTCCCCCCCCCAACGTGCGTTCACCTTGTCGTGGTGGGGGGGCTCAGTAGTGCCCGGTAACCCAACCGGGCGCGAAGCCAAGAAACGCACAGGGAGGTGGCCCACTTCAGTGGGCGGTGGGAGGCGGCCCTCTTCGGAGGGCGGCGTACCATGCAGGTTGCTCCTGGTACTTCTCTGATAGCAGAGTGGACCTTGGAGCAACCCCGTGGTTGTTGTGGTCTGCTTCGGCAGACCTGCCGTCGGAGTGTCGTAGTTGAATGCGTAAGCGATCCTGCGACGCCCCATTCAGACGGGGGAAGGCTTTGTTGGGTTTTAGTGGGTAGTACTGGCTTTGCCGGTGAGTCCCACACCTCGTGCGTAAATGCATTTCCCAACGTTAAAAATAAAAAAACCTACTTGCTGTGCCAGCGATCGAGGGTTCGAGTCCCGCTGGGGGCATTCATTGTTGTGATGAGCACGAATCCTTGTACTCCAGTCATGCGTGATTATATTTATAAAATGTATGTATTTAAAGTTATAACTATAGATATGTGTAGTGTATCAACTATTCGGCATCCATAAAACAAGCCTCGTAACTTACCATAAAACTAGATGGCGCTGTGTGTTAACGTCCCAACTCCCAACATATTTATTTATATTTCTATTTCGCTTTTCCACGTTTTCAGCTACAGTTCAAAACGTTTATTTATTAAATACTTTACTGCTTAGTAGGAAACTTAATCTGCATTCTTTTGTTAAATGATTAAAGAAGCATTTGAATACGTCTTTAATATTTAAATTATAAAGAGATCTTTGGTTACTAAAGCAAATTAAATCTCAGTCAGATTTGAGATCGGATCTTATTTGCATACCTCTTGAAATTCAAATGCTGCAGTTCATATTGAGCCTTCCCTGTATGAATTGCGATAGGCATGTCCGAATACTATGATAGATTCGCATTATCTGGCTCTAATGTTAGGTGTTGCGGGCTTAGACATTTTGCTGTACCTATTGCTAGTAAAAATATGTATGGGAATGACATTTCTAAGCGCTATGGCATGTGCGCAGAATATTATTTTCATATGGTAGTAGACTCATGACGCTCAGTAAAAATTGTAATAATTTAACGCCGAATAATTATTTTGAATATGAAATTTAAAAATATACTTTTATCTAAAATATGTAATATATTGGTGTAAAAATCTTTATTTTATTCTAAGAAAAACTTGATATATAGTTACTATACGCCACTCTTTAATAGTGACTTGATTCTTTTTGATACAGTTTTTGTAATAGATATAGGTAGGATATTTCGTAGAAATCAATTCAAGAAAAATTCAAACAAAGAAAAATAATTTACAAAAACAAAAAAACCCGAGTGTGTAAAATGAGCATTAAAACCAAGTTGACGGACATAGTCTTATTCGTATTCATTCGGAAGCACAAACGTGCTGAGAATCTTGCCACAATATATGTACATTGTATATCCCTACATGCATATAGTTATACATACAGGTCAAACACATAACCCTCCTTTCGTTTTTGCCGTAGTCGAGTAAAAAAAAGCATCACATTGCAGCCTATAAATTGCATTAATAATATTATTAGGAATTATTCATTTTCTTCGTGAATATATCAGTATTACAATTCTTTTCCTTTATACCGCACCTCGTATTATTTTCAAGGTCGTGCGCGTACATATATAAAAGGCATAAAACACATAAGCCAAGATTAGAGAGGATCCATGAATAAGACGTGCCTAATCGCGGAAGATTTTTTATGTATGATATACATAGTAATACCATTGATCACATATTACTGTACAAGGTAATACTATTCAATACTAGTCCCATAAGTATTATAAATGCGAAAGTTTAGACGGATAGATGTTGGTTACTCTATCACGCCAGAACGGCTGAACGGATCTGGATGAAATTTGGCACAGAGATAGATAATAGTCAGGAATAGCACATAAGTTACTCAATATACATAACGATAAAAACCTTTTACTTTTATATATTTTTACTTAATATAACAATATAAACCTAATACTGAACGGGGTATTTGAAACTTACAACTGTAAAATATAGTGATAGAGAAAGATTACACTAAAAATAAATGAAGGTACTTGTTGTTAGTTACTTTATAAAAAATATTTTTACTAAAAAATGTACACCGACTTCAAAATTCCTCAAAAGTTATTTAATAATTCCATTGTTATTGAATTTTAAATAATGAACCCCTGCATGTCTGAGAGAACCTAGCAAGTTTTCAAAAGACATGTGAAGTCCGCCAACCCGCACTAGGCCAGCGTGGTGGTCTATGGCCTGATCCGCCTCGTACTGAAGGGAGGCCCGTGCCCAGCAGTGGGAAAAAAGGATTGAATACAAAGCTTTACATTACAGGCATTTAGTATGTATTTGTATTTGCTCAATTATTTCAATAGTTTGTTTACTTTTTGGTTAAAATTCACGGTGAAAGAAAATTGGCTTTCTAGCATAAGATCTCATAGGAGTGGGGCAACTATATATAATTAAACTACTAGAACAAATCTGCCTGCACAAGCTAGTATCTATATAGAATACTATAATATGTACCACTGAATCTATTCTAATATTATAAAGAGGAAAAATATTTAAATTTTCATGTAATCCTTAATTTTTAACGTCTAAAGCTCTAGTAGAGTGAAGTTAGAGAGTACTGGCCCAAGCTTTACAAAGAAAAGAGGAGTAAGACAAGGTGACACTCTATCTCCAAGTATTTTCATAGCGATACTAGAATCCGTTATAAGGTTTAAGTGTAAAAATCAAGGCCTTATATTTATAAGGCCTTGATGCGGCAAAAATTTAAGTTGCCTAAGATTTGCTTACGACCTAATTTTGATTTCATATGGATAGGTAAAATATTTATTAATATCTATAGTTCCGACCTAAGTCTTTGGATACAAAACTGTTAGTAATAAATATAAATATAACAAACTCATTTGTTTCATAAGCCATTAATAATTTAACAATATTAAATATTCTATATAAATGTTTAATTTTGTTATAAAAACACATAACTATTTAGCAGAAAAATTATTCACTTTTATCACGCGTAGTTTGAGTGATTAACAAACAACGCTAATTTAACAAGAAGCGTGAAATTTTACACAAAAGTCCCCTATATAACGAAGGTGACACTTAAAGGGTTGAATAGGGGATGAAAGTTTGTATGAAAGTTCGTAATTTTTGAAGTTATGGAATATGGAAATGTTACCTTCTGTTTATATTACCGATGGGAAAACCCATCAGACTCCCGGCTTTTAGTGTATAGATACGCAAAAGTAACACGTGCGAGGAAGTACAGTTTAATATCCGTCATTATCCTCTCTAATCTGCAATTTACCTGGTAATGACGTATTGGTGCTATCATTCGATAACCCGGGGACAGAAATTTTAATTACGGTGATAACAATATTTTAAAAGTCAGTCATAAATTATTTATCTAATTTTTCAAATTGTCGTTTGAAGCCTGCCTTCATTCCTGTCCATTTCGTCCATCCATTTGTTGAATTTAGTATCATTTGTTTAATACTGTATTTCATTTTTAAGTTACACTTATTTGGCGCGAAAAAATTATGAGAGTAAAATTGTTACGATGCGCACGCACACCGACAGCCAAAAAGCGACATGATGATATTAGCTGCATTCCTTTTACAAACAGAGAGTTGTGACATACGGGATGAAATCTTTACATAGTTTTGTACTGTTACGCCAAAGAAGTATAACTTCTTACGTGCGTTAGTAACTTATTACACACACGTTTTTTTTAAAGACAAAGTACTTGCTATGATTTCCATGTTCACGCGAGGAAAGTACCTATGTATTTAAAAAATAATTTTGCTCTCGATTAAATTTCATAAATGTTTGATGTGTACCTCATTTGTCACGCCTCACAATTTCTTAATTTCATCATTTTAATCAGATAATGGCACAATATTCATCTATATTGTTTATGGTATGTAATACCAATAACAAAAAAAATATTTCATCAAATCCACGTCTTCAATTCGGTGCTAAAATGATTTTATTAGTCTGAAACAAAGCATTCACTACAGCAATTCTGGTCGAAATATTTTATTAAATACGACTAGTATGGAAAGCTTATAACGGTTTCATGGTGCACGCGCTCGCTTGGGAAACTGAGTGAAGCGGGTTCAAATCCTGGTTCTCTTTTTTTTTTATGGGACTGAGGGGGCAAACGGGCACGAGGCTCACCTGAAGAAGTGATCACCGCTGCCCATGGACATCTACAACACCGCAGGGCTTGCAGATGCGCTGCCGGCCTTTAAGGAATGAATACGCTCTCTTCTTGAAGGTAGCCAGGTCGTAGCGGTTTCTCGCACCTCAGATACTTTCATGTGCGAATCATTTCCAACATGATTACCACTTGTCTTACGGTGAACGAAAACATCGTGAGGAAACCTGCATGTCTGAGAGAACCTAACAAATTTTTGAAATTTTAAGCCCGCAGTAGGCCAGCATGGTGGACTAGTGGATCTGCTACCACTTGTATAGAAGAAAGGCCCGTGGCTGGCAGTGGGACGTTAAAAAGGGCTGAATACAATTAATAGCTGTTAATAGCCCGTTTAGAGGTAGTTTTCTTTCTATTCTTTTAACGAACATCAACAGTGCTCTTTATTGTATAGCTTAAGATGTAAAATGCTGATAAAACAACATTAAAGTTTAATTATGCAACAGTAGCTTATTTATGGCGCTCTCGCTTGGAAAGCGAAAGTGAACTGGGTTAGAATCTATTTAATTAACCTATGCTAATAATATGAAGGATTACATAGACTATGCATTATAATATAGATATGCATGATTGAAAAAACCTAACAAGTTTCTAATTTATTATTGTAAGATATTATACGAATGCATTAGTGGGGCGATAAATTCTTCTATATAAAGCTTTGTTTTAAATCATTTAATAGTTTACATGTGATTGAGTGATGTTAGCATCAAATATCCTCGAAACCTCCAAAACAAAAAAACCAACAAACTAAAATCTTGTGAAAGTTAGTTCTTTTACTATAGGAAAACACTTTTATCGAAAAGTCATCATATGCCGTAAACATTTTTATATAAAAAAGGTGATAGGTACGTATACGAGTATACATTGTACAATGTACATAGTGTCCTGACCATAAATTTTATAAAAACTTGGTAATTTATGAATCAATAAATTATGGTTACATACATATATCTACAATAGCATTGCCCGCAGCTCCGCCCGCGTTCATATAGCCAAAAACCAAATTCTTGGTTTTACATATTCATTCATTCATAGTATACTCTTGCAGTTTTTGTATTTTTTCTCAGAAATGAGACATTTAGCCGCGCTAAAAAGTATCTTATATGTTGACCCGGATAACCAGCTAACCTAACCTAACCTTACCAAATTTCATCAAAATTCCTCCAGTTGTTTTTCCGTGATGCGGTAACAGACAGACAGACAAAAATTCTAAAAACTATAGATTCGGCCTCTGTATCGATAATAATGTTTATTTCAATAAGATTTTCCAAAAAATATTTAATGTACAGATTCGGCTTAGTTACAATTTAGATTTTATTCTATATATGCTATATGTTATTTTTGCTAATTATTGTGAATACTTGCCTCGATGGTGTAGTGGCTGGCATATACGGCTACACATCTGGATGCCCTGGGTTTGTGTCCCGGTTATATAGTGAAGATTAGTCGTTAAGTCTTTCTGTTAAGAAAGCGGTGTTCTGGAGAGCACGATGGTCCTTCGCGTGAACTTTAGATAGCCGATCGTGTCAAATTATCGTTCCATCAGAATTTGAGAATGAAAGGAATAGAGAGTGCACTTATATCTGCGCAAACACTTGAGCTCTATAATATCTCCTGTTTAGTTCGATAGTCTCAATGAAATAGGCCTCCGTGGTCGCAATCGATTAGGAGGACATCAATGGTGAACCGAACTTATACCGCTATACCTACTTCCAGAGTGGTTCATGTTAATTATTATTTCTTTTGATTTTTTTAAAATGTACAAATGGTTATGTTATGGGTTTGAAATTGTTATTCCTTTTAATATGCAGATACATTAGCAGTGTACTCGAAGGTCGCTAATAAAACAAAACTTGTTTCAAAGGGAAATGTTCACTACCTGTGTAGGGTAGGGGATGTCCAACCCTTTGCTACAAATGAATGAACTGAATAATTTATATTAATATTTTGCGCAGTACTATGAAATATTTAACACATTTTTGGGGTATATTAAAAGCTGTAAAGTTGTTTACTCGCTTCTGTTCAAAATGAGATTCACGTTTAAAGGTAGCAGGCTCTTGTTTATTAAATGCTGCCTCTGACACCTCGGGTTGTGTCCGCTTCCGTCACAGTTGAGACAATACAAGTGGAATAAAAGCAAGTACTATGATCAATACGACCTACATTATTACTCCAGTGCAATTAGTCATTATAAATGAAAAATACGGAACCCAGTTATAATGGATGGATTTGAATGATTTTTATTTTTTGTGGGTTTTTAATACCATAAATTACTGCGGTAATTTTTAACGTTAAAAATTACCGCAGTTTTGAAAATTCGTAAATTAAAAAAAACAACAAAATTTGGAGAAGTCTCCGCAAAAAATACAATTATCGGAATTTTTAAATAATTAGTTTAAGGTAATAATAACGGTTATGGCTTTTGAGCTTGCTTATACTTTTTTATATAATTAAATATATAAATATATTGGAACATTAACACACAGCACCATCTAGTTCCATGGTAAGCTACGATGTTTGTGTTATGGATACCAGATAGTTGATACACTACATATATATAACTTTAAATTTTAAAACTGCCTCGGTGGTGTAGTGGCTAGCAAGTACGGCTGCACACTCGGAGGTCCTGGGTTCGAGTCCCGGGTCGGGCCAAGTTTAGTTATTGAGTCTTTCTGTATAGTAAGTCTCAGTAACCGCCCGGAGTTGGGAAGTTGGCGGTGTTTCACCCCCGTGCCTCGGAGAGCACGTAAAGCCGTCGGTCCTGCGCCTTAACTCTCACTGGTCGTGTCGAGTAGTCGTCCCACCGGAGTATGAGAGTGACAGGAATAGAGAGTGCACTTGTGTCTGCGCGTACACTTGTGCACTATAATATCTCCTGCGCAGTTGGCTAGTCTCAATGAGATTGGCCGCCGTAGCCGGAATCGGCTAGGAGAACATCATCATCATAACTTTAAATACATACATATTATAAATATAAACACCCATGACTGGAGTACAAACATTCGCGCTCATCACACAAATGAATGCCCCCAGCGGGATTCGAACCAGCAACCGCTGGCATAGCAAGTAGGGTTACTACACACTGAGCCAAACGTGTCGTCATATTATTCTGAAAATATAAAACTTTTTATAATAGATTTAAAAATGGCTGAAATTCCAAAAACAAAAATATTTTTAGTAGAAGACTGTTTTTGGACCCTAAATACATCTGTCACTATGCTCTCCACTATCCCCACTTCCCATCCCTTCATATTTTAACGGTTAGTATGGAATGGATAGACTATATATTAGTTTATATATAAGTAGGTATAATGAGCTTCATATCCCTAACCTACTTGAAAAATTATTAATTCCTCATACAAACTTTAATAAACCTTTTCACCCCCTTAAGGGATGATTTCCGAGATAAAAATTATCGCCTTTCTTTTCCAGGGTCTCAAACTATTTTCATACCAAATTTCACCTAAATCTGTTTAGTGGTAGTTTATTAATTATAAATATTCTTACAAAAATCCAAGTTTTTGTCTCTTGTAATATTAATATGTAGAAACTGGGTTATTCTCGAAAGAAAAAATGAATATAGCTGCAAAAAGAAGGCACTATACTATAAGTAACATCATTTTTATGGGAAATCTTTAAAAAATTATGTAATTTTTTTACTCTTTAGCTTGAGAAAATCAAAAATCCGAAAACAACCAAATCCATTCATTATTTCAAGGTATAAACCTGATTGCACTGGACTCAGGACTATGCGTGTGTACCAGTACCAGTGGCGAAGGGTGAAATTTTAGCACAGGTAAGCCGTTCCAAAAATATAAGTACAATTTTTATATACGTATTAATGCAGAAAGAAATAAAGCTATTATATATATATATATATATATATATATATATATATTATTATATATATATATATATTATATATATATATATATATTTCAAAAGAACATTTATACATAATACATTAAAAAAATTAAATGTATGTAAAATTATAGCAAAATAATTTTAAGGTAAGACGTCTTGTATGGTCCCTTCGCTACTGGTAGGTACTTATGTCTTCACTTGAGTTACATGTTTCTATCTTTAGTGTTTAGTTAGTAGCCATCTTAAAAATCCAATAATCTTCTTCTTCTTCTCCCTTCCCATTTCCCAATCACTTGGTATCGGCGCAGTACATCCTCTGTACTGCTGAAAGGATTTGGCAAAAGTTTTACGACCGGCCGCCTGCCTGACGTCAACCCTCCTTGGGAATGCTATTGTCTCTCTTTGCCTGAATGGTGTCGCGGAAGTCTTGTAATTATTATGCACTTTCGATTTTGTTGTCTTTAAAACATTTTTTTATACTATTACTTAAATTTTGAATGTTATTTTCGGATATATTTTAAAATAAATTTTGATTACACAATAATTTTTGTTTTGGCGTTGTCAATTTTTTTTAGTAAATTTAATTTTTAAAATCCAATAATGGGCCACAATTATTATTATAGTTAATTCAAACGAAATCATCTCTTACTATATGTTTGTAGAATTAACGAATTATTCACTTTCTTGTACTTAAGTTTTTAAACTTAAGCTAAAATTATAGAGTATAAAAGTATTCTCAAGCATCCTGTGGTTACTTGATGTACAGTAAATAATTAAAAAAAACCACTCGCTGGCCACATAATGTATTTATTATAAGCTTATAAAGATAAAAAATGTAAAACTAATAAAGATAACATTGAATATGAAAAAATCAGTAAAAATGATTGTATATTTCGAGAAGAATCTATTATAAATCATGCATTATAAATCCAATTGCCTTTTCATTGCCTTTCTTGTATGTCTTACTTTTCAGCTAACCAAATATCAGACGTGCAGTCACCTCCGGGGTACCTACGAAGTTATAAAATATTATTGGCATAGAGTGAAGTACTAGCATAGAAATACTAAATTAAATAGTGTTAATATATATATATATATATATATATATATATATATATATATATATATATATATATATATATATATATATATATATATATATATATATTACATGACAAATCAAAAAGCAATAAGTACCTATACTATAATCAGAAAATACACACATCGCAGTTGTGACGTATCTGGCTTACATTCTTACGTCAAAGAACATTACTTTCAATAATTCGGAACATAAATTGAAGCAACCTTTTACGAGAAATAATATTCCACAGGTACCAACTTGTTCTTTTATACCAGGATAAAAAACAGTCTATATTATTTGCTATTTCATAATATTATATTTCTAAGCAAAAATTTATGATGATTTGCCGCTACATTGCTACTTTGAAGGAGGACAAATAAACAAACATACATTCTCATGTATATACTTATTATACTATTAGTAAACTCGTCCACATTTGAAAATATATACAGATAATAACCATTATAGGATTTAATATTTAATGACTCATGTGATTTGAACCCATTTTTTCTTAGAAATGAGATATTTTCCCGCGGTAAAAAGTATCCTATATGTTTACCCGGATATCCAGCTATCATCATACCAAATTTCATCAAAACCTGTCCAGTGTTTTTCTCGTGATGCGGTAACAGACAGACAAAAATTCTGAAAACTATAGATTCGGCCTCTATGTCGATAATAATATCTATTTCAATAAGATTTTCCAAAAAATATTTAATGTACAGATTCGACTTAGTTACAATTTTATTATATGTATAGATTACCTCATCTCATGCGGCAGTACGGGTCCGTTCGGTTCCTTGCCGAAGTCTACAAGAAAATCTGGATCCAATTTCATGCCTCCGTTAACAGTGTCCACGTCCAATTTTACTATCCAGCCTCCCTAGATGACATGCACTCTACTTTATATATCTGCATTAATATCTAATACACCAAGTCTATAGATTAAATGGCACATCTTTGTATCATATTTGAATGATAATCATAAATCTTTGTGAGCATTAATATACGCATACCTATATAATAAAATTCTAGAAACTGTCTCAGATTTACTTTTTCAGCAGTTTGAAAATGTATTACTAATAAAGTAAACACACACAATAAAATGATCTTTAATATAAATAAATTTATAATAATATAATTGAACTTTGTAATAAAAATATTAATATTATAAACTTTTAAACACCAAGATTAGAGCAACTGCGGAGTTCCTCGCCTGCTCTTCCCTGCATAACTGACTAAAGTGATTGTTTTTAACCGGCTTCCAAAAAAGAGGAGGTTCTCAATTCGTCGGAATATTTTTTTTATGTATGTTCACCGATTACTCGAAGACTCCTCAACCAATTTGGATTTTTTTTATTTAAATTAATTTTTTAAATATTATTATAATTGCTTAGTCGAAAATGTTATTAAAAAACTTTCTTCTTACAAATTACCTGCTTATTACATCTACAAGCCATTATAATTTAATTTTAAATACCTATTTATTTCAGTTTATCTACATAAGTCAAACTTGACAAGATAATAGTTTAGAAAACTTAGAATAATTACCTCTGTAGTCATTTGCGGATAAAACTGCTTATCCCATGGAGAGTAGAGTGACGAAGATACATAAAGGCGTTTCCCGTCTAAAGACAATTGTAGCATCTGGGGACCTCCTTGTAATTGCTTTCCTTTTAGGAAGACTGGTGTTGGTGGTACCTTCAGTATTATAAAATATATAACTCATACTGTTATGTTATTCTAGTATTTGGATTAAATAATGTCAATTCTAAGAGAACAACAGGCTAAATTAATTATTAGAACCATTAAATAATAATAATATTTTATGTACATAAGGACGTAAACTATAAGAACAGTGGTACATAACGTTAAAAGCTTGAAAAGTAATTTAAAAAACAAAAGCAGAACTCGAATTGAATGACAAAGCGAAAACGGTAATTGTGTGGAGTCATGTGGCGTTAATTTGAACTACGGTCGCATTATGAAGTGTTAGACCAAAGGAACAATGAGCAAAACAGAAGTAGAGAGTTCCTTATATATTTATTAATGATATATTGTTCGAAATAAATGGTATTTGCTTTATTTCAGTCCGAATATGTAGATTAAACATTTTTCAAACACTTCACCTAATTAAGTAAATTTAACTTTTTACCTCCATTTCCTTATCTTCAATAACTTTCAGTCCGTAATTTGCGATTTGTCCTCCTAACTGAACTTTTCCGGTAAGCTTTGGATTCTTTGGGTCGGATACGTCGTATTGTCTGACGTCCCCGTGAAGCCAACAAGAAAAGTATAAATATTTGTCATCCAGTGATAACAGAATGTCAGATATTAGACCTAGGAAAAAGTTAATGGAGCTGTCATGTCGTTCTGAAGACGAAGTGTCAAGATTATGAAATTAATAAAACATTTTCACCAGCCGAAAATCAATTCAGAAAGGAAAATTGCCACTTTCTTATATATGTATTTTATCTTAGAAAATATAATATAATTTAACAAGCATAATATATTACCATTAACTTTATTTTCAACACCGTCCTTTAAAACCGTTTTTGCTGGAATATCGATGACTTTATCAGCTGCCCACTTCCCGTCATCGGATTTATAAAATCTAGAATAAACAAACTGTTTATAACCGACGGATGTAGGTATATCTAAAATAAACTCGATAATAAATTTAGATTATTAAGTAAATATATTCAAATCTCTTACCTGTATATATTAGCCTCAACAGCGCACCCAACAAATCCTTCAGCGGATTTAGGATCATGGAGAAATCTGATCTCAAGGGGCGCACAACCCTCGCTACCTAAATCTATGACTTGCTCTAGCTCGTGTGTAGACCATTTATAAACATTTATTAAAGTCCCGTATCTTTCAAGATTAGGAATATCGTCTGCATGAAAACCTCTGTTGAAGATGTATAGCTAGTTAAAATGTAGATATTAAACCTTAGACATAGCATTTATAAAAATAATAGATAGAAGTTGAAAAATGTTTAAAAATGTTTTATTTTATTAAGTCTCATTAACCTAGAGACTAGAGACTACTAATCCGACTTGAAAAATTCTTTTTGTATTAGATAGCCCATTTATTGAGGAAGGCTATAGGCTATATATCATATAATATATATCTATCTATTCCATATAAACCGTTAAAACGTACGTAGGGACGAGCCCGAGCGAAGCGAGGATGAGTCGCTAGTATCATACTATGTTATACAAGTAACTTATTTTTTGTTGAGAATTTAAAATGAATTAAACTATTGTTAACTAATTTAAATTGATAATCGTTTGTAAAAAATAATACTTATGTGTTTAAATCACTTAATAAGTCTATTATTTTAAAAATAAATTAATTACTCTAAATTAGATTATTAATTGCGTTACTATTTGAAAGTCATAAGTCTTTTGTTAAAGAGAACAGTACAGTTCGAGAACAAAATAAATTATAATATTTTATCGAGCGTCACTATGAGATGCACTAGCTTTTACAGAGGTCATAGGTTTTATTCTCGAAAGGGTCTATTTGAACATACCAAAAAGTTAAATAAAACTATGTTTTCGGATTTTTTCGCTGATTTATTTCGATTTTTCGTTCCCGACGTTTCGATTTACCAACAAGTGTTGAAATTGACGGTTAAAAGTAGTATTTGTAACAGAGAATATGAAAACTCGGGTGCTTGTTGTAAGAACGCAAATATCTTTGCCAATTGTGAATCGATTTTCAAAACTCTAATTAAGGAATTAACGTTAAAAATTCCACTGAAATAATTACTTTGAAGTGATTTTGATGTTGGTATATTTTTTTTTGTTAGTAAAAATTATTCAATAGCACCAACATTCTTCTTTTCTTTATTCTCTTATTTATTTTTGAAGTTTCGTCAGTTGTGTATAACAATAAGTAAACATGTTATTGTAATATAAAACATGATATATGTATATCATATTGTATGTTTAAAGAAATAGAAAACAAAACTTACGTTTTAAAATATTTTGGTACACCCCACTCAGAAGCAACCATAACATCATGGTAGGGCTGGTACCAAAAATCATAACCAAATTTGGCTGTCTTTCCTTTTGTCCAAGTTCCTAAAAGCATTTATAATTTCATAAATCAAGGGCTATTGTCATTAAAGAATAAAACACTGCCAAAATTTTCGTAATAACTTATCCACTCACCCGTCACTTTCAAAGTTTTCGCATCAATAAGTACAAACTCCCCTTTTCCGTTTTCATTTTCATCACCCATGGTCGAAATCATGATTTCGCCACTAGCAAGGCAGTGAGCTGTATGCGGGAAAGTGCAGTTGAATGACCTCATCTCAGAACTGTCGATTACCTAGTAATGAGGTTTTAGAGCCATGAACATTCGATAAGGGTCCGAACGGCCTTTGCCCAGATTGACTAAACCATTTTATTGCTACATAAATGTAGAATTGGTGGGCAGAATCTGTACAGTTAAGATAAACGGGATATAGTTTGTGTCTTATCTTATGTAAGAGATTTTTTTTTCGTTTGTCCGTCCAAACTAATTTAAAAGAAGGTTAATCAATTGAAAATAAATTGTAGTAAATCTGAAAGCAATTATAATTTTTTAAAGTAATTGTAGGAAACAAATATGTTTCAGCCTATTTCAAAAATTGAAATAGGCTGATTATTGACGCTAGATTAATGATTTTTTTATAAAGAAATATATTCTCAAATATATTCCTGTTTTGGTGTAACCCATGTATGCTTAATAAAAATAAATAAAACCTTTACGTTTAAATATTCAATACAGTTAAAGGTTTATATAAAATTAAATATATGAGTATGTACTCATATAACATTGAAATTACTATATTTGATGGGAAATGTTCAAAAATGTCAATATAAAGTCAGTTACCTAAATAATAGCGAAATGCTGTCAAGTTATAATATGTATTCTGGCGTGAAATAATTTTGGCTTAGTTCGGCATTGATTCACTGTATGCAGGAAGAGCTTCAAATATTTGCTGCATAGTTGAGATTATTAGAGAGTCAGTAATATGTAGATAATTAATTGACATATTAGATCTATTGGCTATTACAGAAATAGGGCACCATTTCATTGTAATGGTTTAATTAGAGTATACTATAGTATAACAAATAGCTTGGAATAATTCGGTACTATTCGGTCATTGGAAATAATGATTATAGCTCCTATCTAATTAAACTAGGACTTTAATGAGAAATTATAGCACACGTTTACTAAATTCACTTTATTTTGTATTTTACAAGCAACGAACCGATTTTATCGAAAGCAGAATAAGGGAAAATTAAAAAACTTTAACCGAACTGTTGACATAAAAATTCAGTTTTACGAGTTTCGCGCAAACAAGATCCAACTTATGTCCGCGACACGCCTGCGAGTTTATAACATCGTAAAGAGCGATTTCTTTGCTTTTTGATGGTCATTCATTATTTTGCTGACCTCGTATGTAACGTCAGTAAAATAAATATACATTAGGAATAATAATAAAGCTCCCTACATAATCATTTCATTGAATATAATTTCATTTCATTGAATCTATTTAGGTATACGGGTAAGTTAATTTGAATTAATATTTTAAAAATTTTATATCTAAAAATAAATTTATTGCAAAAAATGATTTACCTTATGAAGTTCTGGTTTTCTAGGGTTTGTGCCAACATCGATAGCGAAAACCTTGCAAGAGTGTAAGCCAGGTAAAATAAGTAGATTTCTCTTAAGCTCAGGATTATCATGGCAGCTTGAACACACATTCCATCCACTGTGGTGTAGCTCGTCTCCCACACTGCCTGTATACGTTCTATGAATTACCTTAATAAAAGACATTATTATAGTAGATCTTTTACCACATATTCACAAAGGTAAGATAACCATACTTTAATAAATATATAACATTAAAAATATAATATATTAAGACTAGGTATAAAATCGTTTAATAACGAACTATATATTATTAATTATTATGTGTATATTTAATTAATTTTATCATCTTATTTTACAATATTAAATGAACAATTCTTGTACACATATAAATAAATTTATTTCATGTATTTCGGAAACGGCTCTAACGATTTGGATCAAATTTTGTATTTAAACTAGCGGACCCGACAGACGTTGTCCTGTCTACACGTCTTTAATGTGAAAATTTCAAACTTTTTGGACAAAATTGTGAATCTAAACCATTCCCAGATCCCCTTGAACACACACAAAAAAATTCATCAAAATCGGTCCAGTCGTTTGAGAGAAGTTCAGTGACATACACACTCACAGAAGAATTATATATATAAAGATAAGGATTTGATCTTTAAGTTTATTTATGTTCGTGTCCTTTCTGAAAAAAAAAACATAATTTTTATATCTTTTCCGAAAGACTCTGAGTGAAGCCCAAGTAGTGATTATAATACTTACTAGTATATAATATTATGAAAATTTTCTATAACAATGTCTTGAGTTAGTGAACACAGTAATCCAAATGGAATACGATCGATCCGAGAAACAAATTCCATGAAGATATATGCATTCCACTTGTTAATTTAGTTCGTACGAGATGCACAATAATACTTTCCAAGCTGAACCCTAAAATCCTCTAGGATTACCGGAACGTTATTGCCAGCGACATCGCTCCCGACTAAGCGGACGTTCGTACAATTTTATTTGCTAATATCCCAGCTAATTTAGCGCTCGGCATTTTCATTTTCTCTTTTATTCCCTCTATTACGTCCTTAGCAGAAACAAATTATGTTGCTTATTACAGAAAAATTAATATCAGATCTTAGAATACTGCCACAGTAAAAGTCTATAGAAATTGATTTAAAAATTATTCTTAGGTACGTACATACGTCTACAGGTAATTTATAAACTTTAGTTCAAGTTGGAAATCCAGTTTTCATTCAGAGAACGGTCCAGTCAATTGTTCAGAACAAATGTTTGTCTACTCTATCGACGTTTGGACAGGTTTGAATGGAACACTCGGTCTCTCAGCTTAAGCTCAAATATATCTATGCGCATTGAGTAAAATCTCAAAAAAAAAATCAGTTACCCAAGATATAGTAGTGTTATTTCTGGAAAACCTATTTACTATTCATTTTTCGATATTAGTTTAGCGAATATAAAATATTATACTAAACTATTGATACTAAATCAATTAAATTAGTGTGTGTGTTAGATAATTGATTCCTAACACTTTTAACTTATCTACCTATATAATTAATTATTATCTTTTAATATTAAAAATAATATGTTTACTTTTAATCATACAATATAAGTTTTGAAAAATTTTGAAAGACAACTTATTTTAAAAATATAATAATAATATGGTTCACATACCATAAAATTTCTAATACATTATAATGAGAAATTCTTGCATAAACATTAAAAATATTTTATAAAGCCGCCATAACCACTAAATTTTCAGCTTTTTCACCAATCAATACACATAAACTGTTAAAACCTGGCTGTACGTAGGTGAATTTGGATCGACATCCACTGTAGCTAGGTAGTCTTGCTTGCTCTGGTCTGGTTGAACGCACACCACGTAAAGCAACCCCTCCCTAGGGCCATTCCTAAATGCGTCAAGTGGGGAAGCGTATCCCGGCCCAAGTTTACCTGCGGAAAATAAATTATTATTGTTAAGGCAAATGCGTGCTATGGGAATTTTAATACGAAACTTGTTTTAGTTAAGGGTTGAGTTATGTCGTTAACGACTCTACGGTCGATTAGAAATAATTTTAAGTCTAACATTATATCATTAATGTATGTATTTATTTTTTTACTTTATGATTATCGCGTCTGTTTGTTTGTAGCTATATCTATATTTTAACTTTTTCTAGTCCTATGCAAAGCGTTTGAAACATATACAGACGGACGGACGGACGGACGGACAAAGACAGAGAGACAAAAAATCTCTGTATCGATAATAATGACTAATTCAATAAGATATTTAAAAAAAATATGCACTGATTCGACTCGGTTAGAATTTTATTACATGTTCTTATAGTCTAGCAGACTTATAATTTTTTTCTTCAGCTTGGGGGTAGAATTTATAGCTTAGGGTAGACGTTCCCTAGGTTATCTCTCCGGATATGAAAATCATTAATTTTGTAATAAAAACGGAAATAATCGGGATAAAAACGATCCAACAAGTTGGAGCAAATAGCACTCTTGAAAAAAATACGTTAATATCGCTGATCGGATAACTAGTTTCGGAGTTCATTGCGGACCAACATCGTCACACGGGAATTTTCTATATTAAGATTTCATTTAAAATATACAGTTTGACAAAAAATAATATATTTCGATAAATTAGTCATTTTGTAAGAATTTTCTTAATTGTAATAGTCTAATAAAACTGCGAAGAATTTCTTTAAAAGACGTAAATCTTTTTCTAGAATACAAAGAAAATTTGTTTACGATAGAACGATTATATTGACTTTAATCTACTTTCATTTACCATGAAAGCATTACTCGATACGGTTGATGTTATTTATTTCGTTTCATTTACCAAATTTGGCTCAAAGTTTTTTCAAAGCATTTACAAAATTTGTAGGAACGTTCAGTATTAAAATTTGTAACCAATGTTTAAATATTCGACGTTATAATGAATCAGTTGAACTGGTTGGCCATTGAAGATGCAGTGAACGCACCGCTTAGATTTCAGATCGCTGAGAAAATGAATTTCTATATGCAAATAGCGAACTGTCACAGTCAATAAATATAGTCAATAGACATTGAAATGCTTTTCCTTAGCGAGGGCTGCTGTTTGTTTGAGAGCTCATTACTTTTATATATATATTTTTTAATAAATATAATTTATTCCTAATGGGTACTGAGTTCAATTTTACTAAAGAAAGTAACAAAGTATGATTGCTTTCGTAGTTGTGTTATATATTATTATAGCTTTTACTCTAATATTTAATTATATTAATAATTATTGGAACTTCAAGTATTTAAAGTGTAAAAATCTGTAGTTACTAAAAAAATGATTTTATAGGTATATATATCGATACTGCTGGTGACTTCCCCTAGATTTATATTTCTTTTTAAGCTGCAACCATCTAACATGACTTCTTCTGAATAAGGAAGAGCGTGGAATAGATAGTTGAAGCTAAATCATAAGATCTACTAAAAAATTAAAACAAATTGCTATCATCCCGTCTTTTCTCTCGTGAGGTTCTAATAAAAAAATGAGAGATCAAGAAAGATAAATAGAGAGACAAAAATTTGAGAATTCATTAACGTACTTTTTGAAGCTGACTTCACTCAAAAAAAAGGCTTAAAATCCACACAAGCCCCCAAATATATATTTTATTCAATAAAATATTCAGTAACAACAATCCAATAACAAAATTTATTCTGTTATATGGAAATATTATAATATATACCTATACCTATTCTGTAAATGTAGATCTCGTGGATATTTTTAAGTAGAAGTGAATATATATATATATATATATATATATATATATATATATATATATATATATATATATATATATATATGTGTTTTTATTTTCACTTCTAACTTTTATATACCATAAACAGTATTGAAATTGCAACGACAGTAAGGGACACCCACCCCTTGTGACTTAGTAATCGTACAAGGTAATGCTTGCAAATAAATTACACCTTTGTTCAGAATACTCCTGTAAAACGTCTCTCTTTGTATCTTTCTCTCTTCCTATCTATCTCTTTATTTTCATTAAAGAAATACGTACAGAATGTAAACAATGTCCACAACAACGAGTATTTTTATATGGAAAATAGGTACATATAAACTGCTATGGTACAACATGAAAAAAACATTTATGACCAGCCAACAAAATCTAAATAAAAGTCATAGTTCAAATCACGTTCAGGGCCATACTTCGATTCATTGTTTGTACTTACAATAGCAGAAATTTCAGGTTCAAATATTATTCAATATATCTTTTTTTAACAGGAATGTTTAAAAATATTCTTGAATTATCGTACTCACTTTAAGTTTGATAAGATTAATTTTAGTTTGTTATCTTGTGGAACTTGTAACAGTGGATGTCTGTTTAATTTCCAGAAAATCACGCAAATTTTATTTTTTATTTCATATCAGAACAGAAATTTGCTTACTCTCCATACAAACAGATAACCAAGTAAATACCTACAGACCGTTGACCATTGTCAATCATTTTAAGCAAGTTACAAGACTAAGTTACAATTTAGTTCTTCTTTTCTACATTCACATGAATATTTGACATTTTAAATGAAACTCAAATCAAAAAAAATCTTTCATTCAATTACATAAATAATTAAAATTATTAAAATGTTTGAAACAAAATTGTCTATATTCCAAATTATTGTATAATTTTGTAGGTAGTCTGAAACAACTATACTCGTAAAATAAAACCGTGTCAAAATCTAAAAAGAAGTTTCATAGCCAAGCCAAATCTTGAACTTCAATTTACATAAGTTATCTACTCTGTGTAAATAATTCGACTGTTCAAATTTAAGAAGTTCTATTTTTAAACAGCAAACACTTTTGTAGCAAAAAAAAAAACAAGAAATTGTGTTTTAAATTTATTTTAGAATGTTGTGTGTTCTTATAAAAAAAATTCAGGATTATCTACAGAATTTGGCACCTATTTAGATCTCAATTCTTTTATCGGTAAAGTTGACATTTTCATATTTATGTTTTTGATGGGATTGTTCTCTCTTCCTCTAACTTTGAAAAGATGGAGTAGAAAAATATACAAAAAATAGAGTTTCTAAAGCTTATTAAATACTTTAAGCAAATCTTAATTTACAGACTATACGTTAAATATCTTTAGAGCTATTATGGTTATTTTGTTTTTTTTTTTTATGGTATTCAGTGACAAACGAGCAGACAGCCCACCTGACTGTTACGATCGCTATTAAAATTAAATTAGTTTATCATAATATCTTTAAGAAATAAAATGAAACGTGAATTAATTTTTGAAAATACATAATAAAGTATGTATTGTGAAAACATAAAAAAAAAATTGTGTGTAGGTACATATGTTAGTAACAATATACTGTCGTACGAAACCCTCGATTCGATTCGCACGAGTCAAAATCATACACATTTGAAATTAAGCTGAAGAATCATATATGCCTTCGCCATACGCCCAGATTTCATTTTAAAATCTATAATAATACTATGTATTGCTTATAATAACCATCTACACCAATAAAAGTATGAAGTTTTTTAAAAATTCCAGTGTTATACAATAATACTAACAAGTACCTACTAAAAGTTAATTGGTCGTTATGTCTGTTTGTATCTAAATGTATAAAATGGTTGAACTAGCACCAAAAGAGATTTTAACAACTCTGATAAGCTGAAATAATTCTTTTTAATGTTTGTTTTAATTATTTTTTAGTTTTAAATAATTCTTACTAATTTCTCCTTTATAAAATTTTGCAGGTGACTTTAAATTACCAGAAAAGGAGCCTGCCTAGTAAACCTAAATTTTGTTAAATTACGTACCTACATACGGTGAGCAAAAATATTCTTGTGTTAAATCCCATCCTTTAAGTATCTAAATCTCCTATAACCTAATTACATAATATTACGTCACTTATTCCTTACTAACAATAATATCTCAAAGGTAACTTTTTATTGTAATCAGCCCTTTTTAACGTCCCACTGCTGGGCACGGGCCTTCCTTCAATACGAGAGGGATCCGGCCACAGTCCACCACACTGGCCAAGTGCGGGTTGGCGGACTTCACATATCTTTCGAAAACTTGCTAAGTTCCCTCAGACATGCAGGTTTCCTCACGATGTTTTCCTTCACCGTAAGGCAAGTCGTAATTATGATAGAAATGATTCGCACATGAAAATATCAGAGGTGCAAGACCCGGGATTTGAACCTGCATCACTCGGTTTCCCAAGCGAGCGCGTTACCACTGGGTTACCACCGCCTAACTTTTAACTTTTTATTATTCCCTCTTATTTATATTTATTTTTTAAGAATATTTATTTTATTACTGATATTAAGGTTGAAGTTGAGGCGACGATAAGAGAATTTTTTTTACGCTCTATTTGATAAACATTATCGAAAGTGCCGTGACTAAGCATAATATATATGTATTATATTACATGCATGTTATGTATAGACCATACTTTCATATTGCATTCATTGGATTATACTTGTTTATTAAGATGATTTCCAGAATAAAAAGTATCCTATGTCCTTTCCAGGATCTCAAACTATATTCTTACCAAATTTCATCTAAATCGGTTCAGTAGATCCAGAGATTACCCCCTACAACGTCACAAACTCACAAACATTACCTCTTTATAATGTTAGTATAGATAATTGATTGTTCTGGTCGATTTTAATATAAGCCTGTCAATGTATTCATCGCCATTCTTCAGTTCATCATCAATCTAGGCTCATCTATAATTTCAGCACTCTCGCCCTATAATTTAACAAACCCATTACGATTAGAGAACGATGAAGGTGTAGGATAGTATTAGCTTTACACATTCACTACGACCAATGTAAAATATATTAACAAATAATGCTACTGAGAATTTATCGACCATAAAAATTCAATAATTTTCTTAGCCCCGCCCAAGATTTGAATAGAGGACCGTGAATCGTGTGTAACTTATTAACCACATGACCAAAACAGCTATTTAAGGTTAAACATTTAAATAATAAATAATGATGTTCTCCTAGCCGATTCCGGCCACGGCGGCCAATCTCATTGAGACTAGCCAACTGGGCAGGAGATATTATAGTGCAAAAGTGTACGCGCAGACACAACGTGCACTGTCTATTCCTGTCACTCTCATACTCCGGTGGGACGACCATTCGACACGACCGGTGAGAGTTAAGGCGCAGGACCGACGGCTTTACGTGATCTCCGAGACACGGGGGTGAAACACCGCCAACTTTCCAACTCCGGGCTGTTACTAAGACTTACTATACAGAAAGACTCAATAACTAAACTTGGCCCGACCCGGGACTCGAACCCAGGACCTCCGGGTGTGCAGCCGTACATGCTAGCCACTACACCACCGAAACAGTTATAATCAATAAATAAATAAATATATAAATAATAATACATTTTCTAATATCTCTTACTTTTATTTCTTTTTATATCTTGTTTATCCATTAACTTGTATTGTATAAACATAATAATATTATATATGTTATGTTAACAGTAGCTTTACGTAATAACTGATAAAGAGAACAATACAAAGTCTGATAAGTATTATGGAGCAGTGGAGACGTATTTGACTAGAACTGCTGCTTCGAAGGTAGCAAGTTCGATTCGCACTAAGTGAGTAATCATAATCCAACCAGTGTGATAAAGATTAAGTATGGCGTTAAGCATCGGCATCTAGCACTAATTTGGAAATATATCAACAAAAGGGCCTCCTTCTCGTTTAAAATATTATTATATTAGCGTAACCAAATTAATAGGTAGTTTAAGTAAGGAGTAGGTAACTGTGTCTAAAATAATATATTAACTGTCAAAATTGATAGCGCAAATAAATTCAAAGTGAAACGTAAAGTCAAGGTATTGTTTTTTTAAGTTTAGTTTTTTTCATAGGAAACATCCGGAGTCATTTAAGTAAATAATACTCAATTAATCAACCAGAAGTTACCAAAAAGTACGTCGACTTCAAAATTTTCATTTTCAATTAAAAAGTAATTAAACTATATATTAAAACCTTTAAGGGATAACCTAACCTATTCATAAAATACTAATGATGATCGGTTTAGAATTTGCATATCACAAGAAACTAGTTTGTGTTATTTATGGAAACAACCATTGAGTTTTTAGATTCGATCAAAAAACTATCATCAAAACAAATATTTTTTTTATAAATACAATACACTTTATATAAATACATAATATATTTTTAGATAATATTTATCATATATTCTAAAAGTAAAGTATTTTTGAATAAAACTACGGATTTTATGAAATATAATTATATTATTGATATGAAAAGCATAGATAAAGTTACTTACAACACGACATCTTGTTATTATTGATGAGTTCAACAAAAACAACGCAATTTCACCAGTACTCACTCTGTTGACAGATGACAGCAAACTAGTGAACATCAACACAGTAAGACTTACGTCAAAACTATAAAATGGTGGCAAATAAAATACAGATTATTTATTCGAGTAGACTACAACAGATAACTTATTCAATATAAGTGTAGTGGTTTTTTTCTATGGAACTAATATTTTTTGTCGTGATTTTATAATTTAAGTAATCAAATCTCAATTAAGTTTGATAAAAATAAAACAAAACTATACTTATCAATTATTATCAATATAAATACAAAAGCAAAATAATCTTTTAAAGATGACAGACAGGTCATCTAGAAAAATCATAAATATTGCTCCCATAATTAATTTATTCTACTCGTACATTAATTTTATAATACATCTACATAAAGTAAAACTTGAGTGACTGCTAAAATATAATACATACAAAAGGTACAACGATAAAATTGGAGGTACATTTTATGTTCATCGCGTTTTATACGGGGCGATTTTAGTTGATCAACTGTTACGTGGCAAGCGATTTGAAACGTCAAAAATAGACTTCAATATTTTTTATAGCAATAAAAATCAGTATACCGTAAGTTAAGCTCTTACTTTTTTTTAATACGATTTGGCATATTAGATATTTGGTCTTCTAATGATTTCAAATATATTTTGAATTTTTGTTGCTTTACAATAATTAGTCAACACAAAATCATCCTAAATAGCAGTTGATTAAAAATTGATCAATTAATGTATGTAATTACTGATTCGACAAAAAATTACCCTTCATATTTCAAAAATATTAAAAGATACGTAACTCTCGTTAATAATGATTCGTTAAAAGCGGTTTTGTCTAGACGTTCATGTTCACGTCGCTTGCAAGAATACCGAGCTGTGTGCGATAATATTTTGTTAAATCAATCTTTGTTGTATTATCAGAAACTGTTACTGTTTTTTATATTTGACTAAAATCGCCTCGCCTGAACGCGGGGTTAGAGTTACACATAAAACTAATATCGAAATAAATATAACTTTTAAACAAACATGCGTCATATTCTAAAGTGTATGTTTCTAAAATTATTCAAATGGCATATGTTATAATAACTTATTCACTATATTCATTAAGTACACAAAAATAATTATCTTATCGTTTTCTATAGAAAACGCACCTTTGCACTGTAATGATTTTCTTACACTAATATGATAACAGTTTACAGTGTTTTTGTAACAATGAGTTTTACTGTTAAACTTGTAGAAAATAATTACTAGACATACAATAACTAATAAATACTCGACAAACAAAAACATTAAAAATAAGTTACATTGTATGATGTACATACATATATACATACATACATACATACATACATACATACATACATACATACATACATACATACATACGTGCTGCGAAACTCAACGGCCTATAACTTTATTCAGTCTTGAAACAACCGTTCGTATTACAATGTGTTTATTGTCATTGTTTATATTATATTTTCAGTTCATACAAATTGTAGCACACTTATTAAATACAATATACACAACTTTGAATCTTTAATTACGAAAGATATTATCTTTTACGCGAAAACGCCTGTGGCCAAATCTATAGTTATGTTGGGTTTTTGCGTCCTGCAATATTCGATGCAAACTGGCATGCTGATGAAACTCATGTCGTATTGTAATTTGCCTGCTTATATTTTTAAACAGTATGTGCCATAGCGCTTTATCTTTATCCTTCCATAATAAATCAGTAGTTTTCTCCTTAATCCTTCGCATATTTTCCTCGAGTCTCCTAGCTTTTATTTCCATTTGTATGAGCGAACGGGTCGTATTTGTTAAAAGACGGTACAGGTATTCTTTTCTTCTCGTGCTCCTTGGTACGGTTGTAGTCACATTTATCATGGACTCGTATTGAATATACGGGTCATGGATAGTATTCAAAGCGGTGTATTTAAGTTTGTTTCTAAATAAGAAACCGGATATTAATACAATAGTTATAAAAGAAACGACCATTAGACATTTTGAGTGTTTGTAAAGAGGTCTTAATACAAAATGCATGACGCATGATTAATACGCATCACCTACATGTCACACTCTCGTCACATTACGTACGTGTACTTTCACGTCAGATCACGTCACGCAACAAGTCACATGGGCCAGGCGGCGTCGCGCCCTCTCGCGTCCTAAGCGCAAACGGCACTGAGACTCAAAACTAGCCGGTGCGACGCACCCTACACTCCCCAATGACTTTTCCTCTTGGATTTAGGAAATGCGGTATAACGGATATGGCGGTACGCTGATTTCTTATGAAATGTATTCAATTTATAAATAATGACTTATAGGCTGTTATTTATTATTCATTTTAGTAAATAACAAATGTATGAATAAAATAAAAAAATAGAATTTTGTATAAAAATTGTAAAGCTAATTTTATTTCTGTGTGAAAATTAAAATGTAGTACATAACAGTACAGTGTGTTGGTTTTATTTCAGTATCGGTTACATTAAGCCACAGAAAAACGCTATTTAATAAATGTAATCATATACAGAAGATCTACTACAATGTAAAATTCAATGTATTCATTCCTTTCTACATACTTATATTTCTAACTACTAGCGACTCACCCTCGCTTCGTTCGGGTTTGTCCCTAGGTTGATTCCCCTTACAAACTTTCACCCCCCTAAGGGATGATTTCCGAAATAAACAATATCCTATGTCCTTCCCAGGGTCTCAAACTATCTTCTTACCAAATTTCATCTAAATCGGTCTAGTAGTTTTTGAGTTTATTCGTTACAAATATACAAAAATACAAATCTGTCCTCTTTATAATAGTAATGTATGTAACTTTCTTTAAAAAATATTTCGCAGTTATAATAAAATTTTAACAATTGTTTTGTTTGCAAAACAACATTTTATTGAGTTCTAAAAAATATTATTCTAAGCTCTACGTTTCTGTAGGTGCGTAAGTGGTAAGGGGAGGGTGTGAAATCACCACGCTTTTCATAATGTACTCTCGCACTATCTATCTCCTTGCTATCGATGATATTTGTTTTACAATACCTTTGTTATTCAAATGAATTCGTGACTTGGCGTTTAGGAAAAGAACAAAAGAAAATATGTAATACAAAATAAATAATTCTACAATAACAATATACATTTAATAATAAACCTTGTTAGTATACTTAAAAGATATACCTACAGTATAAATATGTAAGTATCTGTAACACTTATATTATATAGAAGTCTGTAGTACAGTATTTATGTTTGTATATAGGGGTAATCTCTGAAACGATTGACCTAATTTTGTTCCGATAAAAATGTGTTTACTGTCAGAAATCATAATAACATTCATTAAAGTCGGATAAATATAATACTTTATCAGCTATTATAAGCACCTATGTCCACCATGTCTATGAATCCCTTATCCGAAGCATTCAACTTTCAAACAAAGCTCAAAACATTTAACTGATTTTAAATGAATAATTTTAATAAAATCATTTCGATGTCTCAACGCAGCTGGGGCCGAAAGATAAGCAACCCTTTCTTTTATTTAAGTGATTTTGAATGGGAATGGTGAAATATTTAACAACGTCTGAAAGATGTTACAAGTTTATTCAAAGTACCGATAATCTTATTGATTATAGGATCACGTTACTGAAAAGGCCTACATTGAATCCCGATCAGATTCGCACATAATATGTAATATCTACGATTTATGATTTGAAATATAAATAAATTGTTTGCTCTCAATATCCATACGTAATACAAACGATAAAGCGGTGTCGGCTGTATATTAGTTATTTGCACTGCCTACTGAGTCAGAGGACGCGTTTTTAGTTCTTAGAGAGGCTTAGAATTTATTAATATTTGTACAATTGAATTTACGTGTAATCTCACACATAAAATGAATTTCTTTCATTTACCACAAATATCCATACTTAATATTATATAATATGTGAAAGTGTGTTTGTTTGTCTTTCTTTCACCGCTGATATGGAGGGACGGATTGACGTAAATTTTTGCGGGGAGATAGTTAGAGGGCTGGAGAGTGACATAGGCTTTTTACCGCGGGAGATAAAACGGGAATTCTCACGGGAAAACAGGCTATAATACAACCCAAAAAATATTTATAATCAGAATTACTTGAAACTTGGTATTCATTCTCTTCAATACAATTAAATGAATACGTGTTTTAGCTTTTTTCGAAATTTATCCCATAAGAGGGTTAAATAGGGGATGAAAAGGGGATGAAAATTTTGTATGAAACCTACTTTTTTAGAGTTTTTTTGTAGTTTTAGCGCGAGCGAAGCCGCGGGTTCTGCTAGTTTATATATAATATATTTATTTTCTGCAAGTAAAACCATCATCAAGCATCACTTTTTCAACATTGGAAAAACAAAACTTAGCGTAGAGATAGATACCTATTTTTATAATGTATTTAATGTATAAGTATACAACATTGAAATAATGTACCTACATACATACCTATATAGGTACATTATCTATTTTAATTATTTTTTTTGCACAAGTGCTTTTAGGTTATTTTCTAAAAGCTTCTTGGGGTTTTAGAACTTACCCTACTTCTATGCCGCCTGCTGTACATCCTTTCGTTGTGTATTATTTTTGTTTTTGTTTTGTCATAATATGGTTTACAATAAAGAGAATCTATCTACGAGTATATGAAAGTCAGAATGAGGTATTATGCTCTTTCTGTACAATTCGCGAAAGACTGAATGTGAATTTATTGATAGACAATACCTTAATACTCAGAGATAAGAGAGAGGGAGAGAGAGAAATAGAGAAAGAGAGAGAGAGAGAGAGAGAGAGAGAGAGAGGGAGAGATCAGAAACATGTATAATGACTCGCAGTATATTAAAGTTTGAATATTAGATTTTTTTAAATAATTAATTACAATAATATTATAAATGCGAAAAGATGAGTGAATGTGTACCTACTGTCTATGCTATTTCTTTGTGCTACATATTATTATATGTAGTAGTACTGTATGTGTATGCTCAACGTATGTCAATGAACGCCTAAACAAAGATTTATTATATCTTAACAGGTATCCTACTATTGATTGACAGAGATAGCTTCGTTATGTTAAAATTTTGTGTAATTAATGTTTTTTGCATATAACAGAAGCTGTCTTGTCGTAAAATCGTAATGTGGTCGCTCATTGCAGTTGAAATATGCCAATCTGCAGCGCTTTGTAACATGTGGGCATATTTCCGTCTACCGTTTGAAATTAAATCACTACCGATGTACACGCGGAAGCATGGACATATTAATTAATCGAAAAAATATCATAATATATACATTAATAGAATATTTTAACTCTATTGACCAGAATTTGTGGAATCAAATCACTTAGATATTATCAACAAATAGGCTTTAACCCTAGCTTCTCTCTGGTTCGAACCTAGATGCCTAACAGAAGCCTATGGTAATACTCTAGTCTTTCCGTGTCTTAAAACTCATCCAAATCCATTTAGCCGATACAGCGTAAAGGAGTAACAATCTTAAATACGTTTCTTTAATAAACTATCCAAGACTTTCTACGAACCCATCTACAACTCTGCAGGTCAGTTGCACTGGGCGAACTGCAACAGACCTTGAAATCAAAGTTTGAGTTCGCCAGCCACTTCCGCTCTCATATCGGAGCTAACAAGGTTTACCGTTGACGGATACGTCAACAAAATATTTCATTAAATTCTAAACCGATGATATTTACATCATCCGCTGTATGGAAAAGTAGATTTAAAGTGAATAAGCTGACTTTAGGCTATTTATGGAATACCGTGTGCAGCGCATTTCAAATGTAAAAAACGATAGTTAACGAAGCACAGAATTTACAATTCCGTTAATATATTCGATTACAGTGGAACTGGTTTTACGATATGATTCACGTGCAATACCCATGCGTTTTATTATACGAGTGTTTGCTCTATACTTATTAGTGGACTCAATAGCTAGCTATAAGCTTTATTGAATATTATAAAAATGTCATTTAAAGTATAGTAGTTTTAGTTAAATCAAATATACTAAATTTTTGTTACTAAAAATGAATAGTAAATAAGAAGGTTGGCTTATAATATTTTTACACAGCAATAGAACTACGAGTGTAATTTTTATTTTAACTACTTTAACTACTTATCATCCAATAATATCTCCGGGATATTACAAAAAGTTACAGATATTTGTTTTTAGGATTTAAGGAAAGAAAGGGCAGTACCATAATGTATAGAGTAATTTTTTCTTGACGTATTTTACTTAACAGTGTAAACTAACATCATCTTATTTAACTTTATTTTATAGAAAAACTTAAAAAAAAAAACAAAAAAAAACGACTTCTAAACACTAATAAGTAAAAAATAGTTGAACAGGGGTTTTCATTAAGTATAGATAGGATAGACCTAATCAGATATTTTCGAAGTCGGTGCCATCCATTCATATCATTCCATGATATTTTTTGATTTTCTCGAAAACGGTAAATTATATCAAAAAATATAAGGGACCACCTTGGGATCTACCTCAATAGAATACAGTTTAAAGTATCAAAATTAGTACAGCCGCCTTTGAGAAATAGGTAAATAAACCTCTTTTTGCAAGTCCATTAAACCAGGCTCTGAAATCTAATTCTAACGTATTTGGCTTATTAATTGAAACCAAAAAAGCCCAAAGTAAAAAAGTCTAATTTGAAATTTCGTGGTTTCACCTAATTTTCTCGAAAACTGTATAGGTACTTCATGTCAACAAGCCGTCTCCGAGAAGTCGTTGAACATACATAAAAAAAATACAAACATACGAACAGAACTTCCTCCTTTTTGGAAGTCGGTTAAAAATAATTGTAACATTGCGTCACATACGTTATAAAATGTTTGAAACTTTTATCATTATATGAGTATTCTTGTTATATATGTATATACAACGTTATTCGTTAATTAACATCTATGTACAATGATCTCCCCTTTCTATTCTCGAATGAAAATTATCCTTTCATCCTGCTAAAAAGCGTTTGTGTCACATATCAATAAAAATTAAGCCCTCCAGGGGATTGTAAATCCTCATTTGCTGGAATTGTGATTGTCCTTTAAGGGGAAGACTAAAATTGTTTTCCAGCCCATTGCAGCAGGTACGTAATCTGTTTTGATTAGGATATAGTGTGCTTGATATATGCGCAATAACCTTTTCTTTGCAGGTGGGTAAATAAGAAACATATCGCATATTGTATTTGATCTAAAGGCGTTATTTATAACTACTAAAAATTAGCCTTATTGTAAATATAACTTTATTACGTAATATTTATAATTAAAATATTACGCAAATATATATTATTTACATATTAGTAAAATTACTTATAAAGTAAGTAGGTGTTTTGTTTATTTATAAAATATAAATATCAGAGCTAAATTAAAATTATTAAATGAAGTGATTTATTTATTTATTTATGTTTATTGGTCCACAAAACAAATGACAATCAAACACATATTTATTATTGCATTTATTGCATTTTTAACCGACTTCAAAAAAGAGGAGGTTCTCAATTCGACTGTATTTTTTTTTTGTTTTTTTTGTTTTTTTTTTATGTTTGTTACCTCAGAACTCCGTCATTTATTAACCGATTTGGACAATTTTTGTGTTGTTTGAAAGTGTATACTTCCAGATTGGTCCCATTTAAATTTCAAAAAAAAATACCACCCCTAAGGGTGGAAAAATAGCTAATGATGAATTTAACCTACCTCTAATTGTCATATTGACTTGAAACTTTGCACGTATTTCTATTTCTGTTGATAGTACAGTGGTTCGGTATTGTTGACCTGATCTGATGGTAAGGCCAGAAGGTGGATAGGTGGAACTCTTCAACGGCTAATAGTAAATACTTTGAGTTTGGGCTTGTTTTGTTTGATTTGACAAGCCTAATACGTTAGAATTCTTACTTTGCTACTACTGTCTACACTAAAAAGGGAAAAATAAAAACTTTTTAACAAAAAAATAAAAACCGACTTCAAACAAAAGCACTAAAAAGTAAAAAATAACTGATTGGTAGTTTTCATTTACTATACATACCTAATCAAATATTTTCGAAGTCGGTGTGCTTTGGCTAAATAATTAAAGCCTACCTATTAAATACATACCTAATCAAATATTTTCGAAATCGGTGCCAGCCCATATAAAGTAAAGCACACCGACTTCGAAAATATTTGATTAGGTATGTATAGTAAATGAAAACTACCAATCACTTATTTTTTACTTTTTAGTGCTCTTGTTTGAAGTCGGTTTTTATTTTTTTGTTAAAAAGTTTTTTCTAGATGCAGACACAGCATGCATATACGACAAAACGTAATATTACAAAAATTTGTTTGATTTGAATACATAAAAGAAAATTTGACAACTGTAGCGAATTATTTACAGAAAATTCAATGAAATATAGGAACTTCAATTAAGTAGTTTTACAAAAATTGTACAATTATTTTTAATATCTTTTAAAAATAAACTAGAATATAAACTAAAATAAACTTATAACAGGTTAATATAATTTCAATAAACTGATAGAGTTTTTAATTTTTCTTCGACTAATAAAAAAATCTATTTATTTCAGTTCTATCTAAAAGTTGTATGATAAATTGATGTTGAAGTAACTCAAGTAAGAAGAAAATTAGAACTTGGTTCATTACATTGTTCGTTGAGTTTTGAGTGTGAGGTACGAGCCATTTAATATTGGATGCTATAATACAGTAATTTAATGCCTTAATAATTTTCTTTGGTTTTCATATTCGTTTGCTAATTTTTATAATCATAGGAAAACATCTATTTTATTAATCCGCACCTATACTGATGCAATTTGAATAACAGTAAGCTTAAAATTAGCTTGAACAATTTTAATCAAGTAGACTAAAAATTGAAAAAAAAAAGGTTTACTATATAGTATACATATAATAACATATAAATGAAGTAGCGTGATTAATTGTTTTAAAACTTTTAAAATAATTTATTTTTGCTTACAACAAACTGGGTATATTTATTTTGTCGTCCAACCGCCTTAGCTAACTACACGACTTTATAAACCAAACAAAAAGTTAGAAAGAACAATACGGCATTTAGGTCATTACATCGACAACGGGCTTAAGTGTGAAGTTCTTCCCATTTCGCCTCAGTCGAACTCCTCCCTTTACCGGATTCGAAAGTGTTAACATCTTTCTCGACTTTTCTCTCTACGAGTTATATTTAGTTCGGCTTTGTGGGGTGTAATTTAATCACGACTTTTTTTATTTACACTTTATTTAGATATAGTTCATAATGTTTAGAAGGCTCGTCAAGATTTTTTAAGTATCTATAACTAACAACTCACTCTCGGATTCGTCCCTAGACAAAAACAAATCTATCCCACGTGAACCGTACACTTTTTCGGATTAGAAAGTAATCTATGTGTTATTCCAGACTATAATCTATCTCTGTGCCTAATTTCATTCAGATCTTCTATTTTCAGATTATATTATATTCAGATATTCGATACTCACAAACTTTCACATTCATAATATTTATACAGAATATACAGATTGACGAATAGATTGACGATCTTGAAATTCGTTATAATTGAAAAATTAATCTAGTATTGGTTTATTATACTATAAAGCCTGTTTGATAGATTATGACAAAAATATAGTGTATATATAACATATAGGTATGTGTGCTAAATTTTGTATTTAAACCAAACAAAAAGTTAGTTACATATTAGTATATTCTTACATTGCAGTTTTTGTATTTTTTTCTCAGAAATGAGATATTTCCCGCAGTAAAAAGTATCCTATATGTTGACCCGGATGACCAGCTACCTACGGAAGAGTCTTTTTGGTACCCGTGGCCCCGGCCTTAAGGCGAAGGAGGTGCTTTGTCAGGTTTTTTAGTGGGTAGGCTGCCGCGCGTTCACCATCTTTGCGCGACAGGAGCCCCACATAACCCGTCTTGCATCCCCCATTGGCGAGCGGGTACCCGGGAACAGGGTTTTTCCTGACAGAAAAAAAAGGATGACCAGCTACCAAATTTCATAAAAATCTCTCCAGTCGTTTTCTAGTGATGCGGTAACAGACAGGCATACAGACAGACAGACAAAAATTCTAAAAACTATAGATTCGAACTCTGTATCGATAATAATGTCTATTTCAATTAGATTTTCCAAAAAATATTTAATGTACAGATTCGACTTAGTTACAATTTTATTATACGAGAACATATAGAAAACTTAGTGTCCATGTAGCTTTTGTACTTAGAATAGCTACATAGATGGTCAATTTTATAATAATTTATTTAGCTTAGGTTTAAACGAGTTTATAATAATAATTAACATATTAGAATTTATAATTTCATAGCCTTTATAAATCTTGTGTATATAAATAAAGAAATAAAGCGTAAAAGTTAGATTATTACTTGCTTCGACGAGCTGAGTGCAAAGTACATTTTACTACCCACTAAATTCTTATTGCTTCTAGATTTGTGTTGAATTGTTCAAGTTTTCTTTCTTTTCCTTAGTTGTAATTTATTGTAACTATACCTAACTTAAGTAGGTATATAGTACCAACTGTGTGTGTATATTAGAACTTTTCGTATAAATTTTTAAGTGTTTCATTTTTTGCAGGTTGCTATGGTTGTTATTAACAAAAATAAGGTTTAGTGTGAAAATTAATTAATTATACTCGAAAAACACTATGTGCTGTACTTAATACAAAGTTGATATTTTTTTTTACAATTTTTTTTAATCATATCAGTTTTCCTCAAAAAATTACGTAGTTCTTATGAATAATACTTTCTTAGATTTACGCGAATATTTGACATTTTATATAAAACTATTTTTTCGGATTATTTCGCGGATTTATTTTGATTTTTGGTTCTCGACGTTTCGAATGCTTTACAGCAATCATGGTCATGGTGGCTGAGGTGTTAGATGTCACGAAAGTATAGTTGTTACCGACAGCCTACCTACAAATAACAAAATGAAAAACTGCACGAAGTACCGTACAATATTTTATAACTTTAAACATTTTTTTAATTAGTTTTATAATTGAATATGGAATATTATTTATTTAATTTTTGTTGTTATCATTATAATTATTACAATTTAAGAAATATTAATTAGTAATCTATATTTAGTGCTGCCATTATTATATTTATAACATAAAGAGAAATATAATATATAATATTAATTAAAGCCACATAATTGTTCTATGTGTAATTTAAAAAGTTAAAATTAATTAAGAATAATAATTTTAATTTAGTTGGCTATAATTTAAAAAGACAATTTACTAAGCAACACTATTACTCTATACTTTTACATATAGCACCTTTGAGACGTCTATAACCTTAGTCTCTCCCGTGACCATGATTGCTGTAAAGCACTCAAAACGTCGGGAACCAAAAATCCAAATAAATCCGCGAAATAATCCGAAAAGATAGTTTTATTTAAAACTTCATTAAATTTTTTTATTTATTTAAGCTTAATATAATATATTTTATTTAAAAAAAATTATTTTCATGTTTGTAGTTCTTTAACAAGTATCACAAAAGAATGTTACTACCAAAACATAGAACAGCTTTTACCCGTGTAGTTCGGCTTTGCGTAGTAATTTAATGAGGCTCACTTCTTTTAGGTGTCTGAATATTTTTATCCTAAAATAATATAGGCCAAACGTACACTTAAACAAATGTTTTGCAATATATGTGTCTGTGGATGATGTCATTGTGTTATGGCAATATTTTTTTAGTGGCAATCCCTATAAAGGAAAGTACTGTCCAAAGAGAATGTAAAGGAGTTGTACTGTCTTAAAATCTACTTATTTGAAAATTGTTGCAGTCAGGCAACACAGCTGACGCATATATAAAATAATAAAAAATAATGTACAAACGAATAACATTATCGATACTAACTAATATTATAAAGAGGTAAAGTTTGTGAGCTTGTGACGTTGTAGGGGGTAATCTCTGGATCTACTGAACCAATTTGGATGAAATTTGGTAAGAGAATAGTTTAAGACCCTGTAAAATACATATACTTTTTATCCCAGAAATCATCCCTTAAGGTTGTGAAAATGGGGATGAAAGTTTGTATTGGGAAGCAAGCTAGGGACGAACCCGAGCGAAGCGAGGGTGAGTCGCTAGTTATATTAATATTATTATATTTTTCAATAAATTATTTTTCCGTGTAACATATTGAAGTTGCTTTATTCATTATTATTGTTTTTGACATGAAATAAAACTATTATGGAGCGTCCAAAATCTGAGCCCGTAGTCGTTCCCAGGGGAAAAGGGTCAAATCAGATATCTTGCCATCATCAGGCCTGAACTAATAGCTTAACGTTGTTTACCATTGTTTCCCCTATTTGGGATATTAACATTTTATTGTGCCTGAATCGTGTATTTCTATGTACAATTACGATTTGGTTATATGATTTGACCATAAAGTAAGGAATACATAAGGAACGTAAATTGCTCCGTTGATGTAGTAGCTAGATTAACGGCTACAGATCCGCAGATCCTAAGTTTGAATCCCGGTTCAGGTTGAATGTATAGCTTACTAGGTTTTTGTGTCATTAAACTCTCAACATCAGCCTGGAGTTGAGAAGTTGGCGGTATTATAAAAATATCTCCTGCGTCTTAGTAAGATTGTCGTGGCCGAAATTTATAGTCAGGATGACATTATTATTACATCAAGAAAGTGATCTTTTAATACAAAGTATTACTGCTCACCGAATGGAGCAGAAGAGTGAAGAACTACTTTACTTTGAATTTAAATATATTAAATGGTAAATTGTGCTTAGTTGGATCTTCTTCCTAATTAACCCATGGGTCTATACGATTTCGGCTCAGAGAGCTTTCCATCCCACTGCTGAGCAAAGGTTTCCCTAAATACAAGGAGGATCAGTACATAATTCACCAAGTCACCATGTACGGAATGGACTATTACTATATTAGAGTAAGTATTGACTTTGAATACCCCATATATTTCCCATTTCACTGCATACTTTTTTGAAATTTAAAGGTTGAAGTGATAGAGAAATAAGAGGAGTGTTAAAGTTTTGAAGTTGTAAATGGATTGAAAGGAGAAACTTTTTTGTTCAAACCCCTATAGTGAAACTATCATATGTATTATGTACTCGTATCTGATATAACGTTAAAAGTGTTTTATTAACTACTGCTAAATAATATCCCAATTCATCTATACAAATATTATAAAGAGGTAAATTTTGTGAGATTGTGAGTTTGTGAATTTGTGACGTTGTAGGGGGTAATCTCTGAAACTAGAGAACCGATTTAGATTAAATTTGGTAAGAAGATATTTTGAGACTCTGGGAAGGACAAAGGATGCTTTTTATTCCGGAAATCATCCCTTTAGGGTGTGAAAATGGGGATGAAAGTTTTTATGGGAAAGCAAGCTAGGGACGAACCCGAGCGAAGCGAGGGTGAGTCGCTAGTATTTTAAATTAACAGTTTTGTACACTATTTTTTTTTATTTTGGTTCAAAGCATACATTTATATACATAAGTAATGTAAGTAATATTCTAAATAAAATATATTATAATGACATAATCAGCTGATAAATGATAAGCAATTAAAATAAATTCTACTTCAACTACTTCCTTTGTAGTCTACAAGCTTCACGTTGTTCATAATTTTTCAATGACTCATTTGAGTATTCAAACCCTATAATAACAGACAATACTAATTTCATTTTCGTTTTCCAGTTTAGTACAAAAATTGACTCGATATTCCGTTATTTCTTTTTAATATTCAGTATTATCGGTCAATGGACTGTAATGAAATTCCCGACCACGTCAGGTATCACAGATTGCGTCCAATATGGCCCGTAGGGATGCATGGAACATATATGCTTATAACAACACAACCGTTTTATTGTGACCCCACCGTATAATAGTAATGGGTTCTGTCTCATAATAATACGTCTGCGCTACGTGTATAGAGAGGTCTAGGTAAACTGGGTGCGTATCATAGGTATACTTCATGCAATTTCTTGCGCCTGCAGCCAACGAAATGACATGCGGGACGTTGGCGTTATATCGATGCCAATAATGTTAGCCCCGGGGCGGTCCCGACGAATGAATATAAAAGCAAAATAACCTAGTCTATGTGAAAAATGTTCTTTTCCCTTTTATAATATCGTCGAAAAACAATATTGTTCGCTTCAGGTTCTGTTAAGCTGTTTTTCGTGCTTGTTTTATTAGATGAAATTCTTATCTAAACCAATATGATTTTGTAGTAATATGTAAGAGTATATGTAATAATTATGAAACATTCAATTTTTTCTGTTATGTTTTCAGATGACTGTGTTTTACGGCGTATTATAAAGATCACAGGTTCAATCCTAAATATATTACTTGCTATATATTTATAGCTATGCTATGAATTAAGTACTGATTTTTTAAAGCCATACTTATTATTCATTATATACTCATATTATGTCTAGTTCTAAATGTATTGTTTATTTTTATGTCTAATATTCTAAAGAAGTAGTTTGTTCCATAATGTAGGTACTGTGTTCAACTCGCTACTCTGCTATACAGATTTGAAACATTCTTCTCGTATTTTCTAAACTATTTATTTAGAAAGGTTACAGGCTATCTAGTGTCACGATATGCCACTGAAAAACCCTGTATTTTTGACAATTTTATTTTTATTTATATTTATTAAAATATGTCAATTTTCAAGTTTCTAAATCCAAATAATAAATTTTTTATACAATATTTTAACGCCTTTTTTAATTTCCAGAGGTCTTGTGGAAATGTATTACGGTAAATTTTTTATAGATATAAGTATCCCCACTCCAAATTGAATTGATTCGTAGATAAATCGGTTTAGTCGTTTCATTGTGAAAACCAAACGCAGAGACTGACAGAACTTTTCATTTTTATACATGTAATAGGAATTTTTAACGCGGTTTCGATAGAATGAAATACGATGTTGAGTACCAATACAATATAATGTCTCATTACTTAGGTAAAAAGTGAAACATTCGAATTATCTGTCTTGCAAAAAATGATATAACTACTTTTTGAAGTAATACTTCTTTTGACAGGTTTAGAAAAAAAAAAATTAGAGTAAATTTTTTACGATACCGACAGCCAAAAACCGACATGAAGACGTTAGCTGCACTCCTTTTACAAACAGAGTTGTGACATACGGGATGAAATCTTTAGCTATTTTTCTTCTGTTACGTCAAAGAAGTATAACTTCTTACGTGCGTACATAAATACAGATACACGTTTTTTTTAACTAAAAAAGTACACAGAAACCAATTATTTAGTTTCCCTAGTAGAGGTGAAAATGTTTTTTGAAATTTTTATAAGACTACTCTTAGGATAAAACCTATATACTTTTTTAGAAATCATGCACATAGGACACAAAATATAATACCTAAATTAAGTACCTACCTCATTTTTGAAGTCAACATTTTTATAATTTTTCTAATATAGTCGAAATATATTTAATATATAATACATAACCTAATCTTATGGGGACATAAATCCATATTTACTTTGTTTACTGACGTCGGGCAAACTTTAGCCCCCGCATCGGTAAATTGTGTTAAAGGTAACATTAGGGTGGGAGTGTATCTCGTTTTTGCGAATAACATTCATTTTCATAGAATATTTGTGAACAAAAATGAATTTTCTATTACAATATATCTAATATATATATATATATATATATATATATATATATATATATATATATATATATATATATATATATATATATATATATATATATATATATATATATTGTTTAAGAGATATACAATTCATTATTTATTGTTCTAAAGAATTGAAAATAATATTGAAGGTAAGCATTTTGCTTCCTACGACAATCGTTGCAGACTACTAAAGATCGGAATTGAGACGTTTGTCCCACTTTAGTTAAAATAAAGCGTGTCGAGTTGTATGTATCTGAAGGAAAATAGTACGTGGAATAGCTTTTGTTTTGTGCCAATGTAGAAAAATAATAACAACTGCGATAATGTTTATCTTTATATTAAGATTGGTAATAACTCAAAATATTGTTCATACTCAAATATCCATGAACAATTTTTTATGGCGATTGGTTATACTTGTAAGTAAAAATTGATACACTGCAGTACTATTATGTGGTATGTTGCAGAAAAACGGACAGTATAAAAACTTTATCTACGTAAAAACACTATAGGTAGATATGTGTCAGAAGTTAAAGCAAACGATGAAGAATTCGGGCGTTTTGTGGGAACGGAACATTTCTTTTAATGATAATGAATGGGCCATAATCAGTAGACTTAGATAAGATGTCATTGTCATTCTACAATCATTGAAGAAATCCAAAAAAAAATATATAAAGAAATAACATAATATAATGATTCTATGACATTAAGATTAAATATGTACTTAATTTTAGTATCAATTTTTAAATTTTGTAAACTATTTTAAAATGACATCTTGTGCTTGCCTCCAGTAATGATTTAAGATCTATTACTAATGCACGAGCTATATATGGAGGTTGTGTCTTACACAGACTGCAATTACCGGTATGACACATTATACATGAGGTATATGCGGTGCCTGAAAGGAAACTAATTATCCACCGACAAGCGAGCGCTCACAACTCGTCCTGTAGCAAAATGATTATCTTGTATTTAAGCGTACGCTCACATCGATTTCCTTTGATAGTACAGGAATAGGAAAAGCAATGATTTAGGAATATTTGGAAATTGCTTCCCATCAATAAATATCAATAGTACGTAAATTCATTTAAAAATCATTATTTTCAAACATTTTGTTTCTTGTATATCTACACGTGTAAAACTCGCGACAAGCTATATCATATAAATTGTGTAATGTAATAAATTAAAAAAATGGGTTTGTTTAAAGTTTACTTTCTTCTTTTTAGAGCATTTAAATAAAAACTTGGTTTTAAATATTTTTTAACAATTACTTTATTTTTCAAGTGAGACATTAAAATTAACTTTAAATACTTATAACTAAATTCAAATAATAAGAATTTAAAATTATTAGTATCCATAGCATTATCATCATTGATATACAAAAACACAGTCGGCCTCTCAAAAGTTTCCTCAACAAAAGAGCATTGGAGGATTGTATTGAGTTTAATATTTTAAATTTAATATCATGTTTTATATATCAATGATTATCATATAAAAATATGTCAATGACTAGCATTGCCCGCGGCTCCGCCCGCGTTCAGATAACCAAAAACCTAATTCTTAGGTTTACATGGTAGTATACTCTTACAATGCAGTTTTTGTGTTTTTGTATTTTTTCTCAGAAATGAGATATTTTCCCGCGGTAACAAGTAGCCTATATGTTGACCCGGATAACCAGCTATCATCGTACCAAATTTCATGAAAATCTGTCCAGTGGTTTTCTCGTGATGCGATAACAGACAGACAGACAAAAAGACAGACAGAAAAAAATTCTAAAAACTATAGATTCGGACTCTGTATCGATAATAATGTCTATTTCAATTAGATTTCCCAAAAAATATTTAATGTACAGATTTGACTTAGTTAGAATTTTTTTATTTGTATAGATATAATAAAATATCATACTTGCATTGAAACGAAAAAGTAACCTTAAAAAGTTGAGTAAAATGAAAGAGTACGTATAAACATTTTATTGCCTACCAAGGCAACGTAATCTACATAAAGGAAGGGGTTACTCTCCCTCCGGAAATTATGCGCCGATTACTCGACTTGTCTGCATCTGAAAGTAGTGCGATATACACCTATATATATGTATGTATGTATGTATGTACAATGGACCTCATCTACAGTACGTCCGACGGCAATTAGTCTTCACGATGAATAGGAACTAATTTAGCAGCTCAAGAGGAAAGTAACAGTTCTACGATGATAAAGTTTGAATCACACAAAACTTATAGGTATTCAACTTAGAATCAATGTAAACCTAAATCTTATTAAGTATGATTAAATAGCAAGAAATATTTATCAACTAGCGACTCACCCTCGCTCCGCTCGGGTTCGTTATCCGTAGGAGATTCTTTACGTAACAGGTAATTCACGTAACTTTTTTTTTTTGAACCGATTGAAATAAAACAAATATTAAATGTTAAGTGAAGCTTACAACAATATATTAGTGAAAACCGCATCCAAATCGGTTAAGCGGTTTTTGAGATTAGCGCGCACAAATGCACACATAAACAGACACCCGACAAATAGACGAACAGACAAAAGTTCTAAAAATCATTGTTTTGGGTTTTATTGCGTAAATAAAGACCCTCAACGATGGTTTTTCTTCAGTTACACTTTTATTATATGTATAGAATTAATAAAAAAAATATGACTGTTAAGAATCTAAACAAATCTATTTTGTAATACCTTGGTATAACCCATTGTGTAATAGTAATTTTATTTAACCCTAATCCCTTTTTTTCTAAAATTAAAGTAGCCTAAGCTACTTATATAACATCGGCTATCTGCCGTTGAGAGTCCCGTCAAAGTTAGTTCAGCCTTTTTGGAGATTAGCCGGAACAAACAGACAAACAAATAAAAATTTAAAAATTGTGTGTGTCTTAATATGAAATTATATACTATACTTATAGTATAGTATATAATTTCATATTAAGCGTTTAGTAAAAAGATTTTATTTCGACTTTACAAACGGACACATCAATTTTATTTATGTGTAGGTATAGATATAAGTTTTAAGTATTTTTTAATACAAAGTGAAACTCACAAATAAATCTGTTTCTAAATAAGTCTATAATTTATGTGTCTAGTAGATTAAGACATTGAAAATAGGGATTCCTAGAGTAGGATATCACCTTTGGGATATATTGAAAAATATTCAATTTAACGTCGCAATGCATCCGCGACACTATGATTGCGTATTGATTTCCGATATAGTGAGAATCATATCGTTATATTTTATTTTCATAGCTGTTGATATTAAAAATGGATGTTGCATTGCCAAAGGTAATTTTCTACGTGCCGTCATGTCAGTACTATTTATTTTGCTTTTATTCTACTTCCTAAGTTGTAGCTTTAATCTTTGTTTTATTGTGCTATTAATGTTAATTAATTGGACATGAATAAAACTAGATAATATTTTATTTATAATCTATCAAGTGGACTGTTGGAGCAACCCCATGGTTTTGTGAACTGCTTCGCCCAATGCTGAGACCAGCCGTCAGAGCGTCGTGGTTGAATGCGTGCGATCTTGTGACGCTCCATTAAGTCAGGGGAGATTCCGTTGGGTTTTAGTGGGTACTGGTTAGTATTGGCTTTGCCGGTGAGTCCCACATAACCACCTGTATGTATGCAGGTGGTATACCTAAATGCATTTCCCAACAAAAAAAAAGGATCACGGATCTGAGTTGATTAAACGATAAATGTGGTCGTCGCCTTTGATGCTTACTGTCTTCTCTGCAACTTGGGTTGGAAAACTTAAGATATCTCTGTTGATTGGAATCCTTTATCGTTGTTCGCATTTATGAAGGCAAAGATGCAGATTAATTGTGCGTTAGGGTTTTAATGTTGAATTCTATTTGTGGGATATACAATGTAAAAATATGGGACTTACAGACATTAAATACCTGGAAAAGAATGTATTAAACATTGTATGGATTGTATCCCTCCACATTGTCACTAAGAAGTTTCTAGCTGTTAATTATCATGTTTTCTGTGTTCATCAGGTTTGAGTTCGTCATCATGATCAAGGTATGTAAGATAAAGGTCTGACCTTGAACATAGCTAAAACAAAGGTTCTCATTTTCAAGGGGAAAATAAAGCACAGTAAATGGTACTACCGTGAGTAAAATCGCCTTTTCAGCATTGTACAGCGTTGTTATTACAATGCAACCTATTACAGCAGTGAACCATGGACGTGTTAGGGCAATTATGAATGAGATTAATGCATAGATAATCGCTATACGCTAAAGGAAAGTATCCTGAGGGAATATATTTACATATGGCCAATTTCTCCTGAATCATCAGATAATCTTGAACTAGCGATTAATAAAAACTGGTAGGTTGTGTGAGTCGTAGTCACATAAACGAGCACTCCATACATGATCAAATATTTAATCAAATTAAAATAGAAGCCATTCAGAATTTCTGAGACAAGTTATAGATTAGGTATGGCCCACATTTTAACATAAAAAATATGTCATATTATGTAGACAGTACTTATAACGAGCACTATCATTTTATTGCCGCGTAATGCTCTTGATAAAAACTTTTTTTAATTTCCTAATGGCGCTCAAAACAAACCTTAACATTGGGGTTTATTTATTATTTATAATTTTTCATCCATTACCATCAGAAAAAAGATATGACAGACAGACAAATATTATAAAAGTAATATATAAGAATTTTATTGTGTTTGTTTTGAAATGGGAATCCTAAAAAAATATTTAATTTACCACGTTTCACGTGGAATCGTGAAAAATTATACATTATCTAATCTGGCACATGAAAGAGAAATTGTGTTTTGACTACATGTTTTACCGTTTGCCTTTGATTGTAATATAGGTTTATATTTAGCTTTTTATTATTAGTTCATATTTTATAACATATCTAAAATAAATATAAATAATAAGTAAACCAATGTAGACGGGCATGTCTAAAGTCAAAAAACAAAGAATTGAGTGGAGTAGCAATCTTTTGGCAGCATTATTACAATAAATATAAATATATATATATATATATATATATATATATATATATATATATATATATATATATATATATATATATATATATATATATATATGATAATTAATTAGCAAACATTAAAATTATAATTAATTATAATAATAAAATAACTTGCTGAGTTAGACAACGTTGTAAAATAGGAATATTCCATTCAATTATTTCAGTTATTTCCAAGCAAATAACACAGAAATGTAGATAGTTAGAATATATAGTATATAGTTAGATATATACTGTATTTCACACACATTAGAAGAATACAGAACATGAAAAGAAAAAAATAACAAAAAGGCATGCAAAGGCGGTCTTATTGCTATGAGAAATGTAATAATTTTGTTTCTAGTAAAATCTCCTTTCTTTAACGTTCACGTAAAAAAAACTTTAAAACCTTTTACGAAAATTATACGTGCATTAAGATATAAATTTTATTTTGGCCTTCGCCAAGCTCCTAATGGTCGCTCGATCGTACGCAAATCAAATTAGGGTCCGATTAAGAAATTTACAGCAGCGGCAGGTAAAAGTTTCATAAAACCTTCTACTGTTTATGAGTAGTGTAATTAGAATAATTACTGTAACCATATTTTAATAACGAAAAAATATTACCTATATAAATATTTCTTGACAATTTTATCATTAAAATTCATTTACAATATCCTAAGATATGGTGTAACACAAAACACATACATACATCTGTATTGATAACTTCCTTTTTTTTGAGGCTGGTAAAAAAGGTATATAAATAAAACATTATTTTCAAATATTACATTTATATATTAAAATGTTCAATACATAAATACATAACAAACTTAATCAAAGCTAGCTTATTACCAACGCCATACTTTTTTAAATATATTAATGAATAAATACTGCTATCATTTTAACTTATTTAGTTTATAGGTACATAAATATCTCTTATAATAATTTAATCTATGCAGGTAAATAAAATTGAAGTGTCTGTTTGTAATGTCAAAATAACAGCTTTTTACTAAGTGCGTATAGAATTATATACGGTATTTATAAAAAAAATCAATTTTTAAATTTTTGTCCGTCTGTCTGTTTGTTCCGGCTAATCTCAAAACGGCTGGGCCGATTTTGACGGGACTTTCACTGGCAGGTAGTTGATGTTATAAGGAGTAACTTAGGCTACTTTTATTTCAGTAAAAGAATGAGGATTTCATTCAAAAAAATTAAAATGTACCTAGGGACGGACACGAGCCAAACGAAGATGAGTCGCTATTTATATAATAAAATCTCATAACTACTAACGTAAAAATATTCTTATTTTCAGTCTTAAACCATCGAAATTATTAAATATTATTGAATATTATTTACAAAGAACACATAACTAAAATTAAACAAGCCACAGCAACCATTCGTTATCACTAATTTTCTATCTAAAATTTAATACTCAATCTTCCACAATCTCCGTTTTGAAACACTGATAAGTCTTTTAGGATTAAATTGCATCTAATATTTAAAATTAAGTGACTGAGATCAAAATTGAGGTCCACTGTACACTCCAATAATCTAACATTATATTTCACATTTTCTCACATTCCGTATTATCTCTAATAAAAAAAAAACACTTTACCAATTTTCTGGGCAGTACTCGATTAATTGTGCAACTGTACAAGGTCGAAGACAGCACTCATCTGCCACTTGCCTTCTATGTCTTTCATTTACAAAAAACAGCGCCGCCCTTTTCGCCCTCGTCTTAGATAGACTAGATGAAGGCAGATCACTAACCGGAATCCCTCCGGTGCAAATTTCAAATATTATATTAGAAAGTGATCTACTACAGAGATCTTTTAACACTGAATTCAAAGCCAACGATTCACCACTAATAATTCTTCCGTACAAGAACAAAACATATATAATCCAATGAAATTTTTTATTCGTGATGGAACACATTTTTTTCTCGATTTTATTTTAAGCAGTTTGTTTATATGGGCCGAGTAGCGAAGAAACTGGCGTTTCCGACTAGTGTAAGTCCATCGATGCCTCTGAATAAATAGAATCGATAACCTATGTCAATTATGACAACGCCTGTACATTAAGTTCAAAACAACATGTCGGGAGCCTCAGGACTTAAGGAAACTTACAACACGAAGATACGAACTTTAATGAAGACCTATAAAAGAAATCGATTTTATACAGCGATAATGATCTATCATTATCTAAGTACACCGTTTTGATGTACATATTTAACTATAATTGTAATTGATACTTTTTAAATCGCTATAATTAAAATCTTGCTAATTAGTTCATTAGAAATTAAAAAAATAAAACATAGAAATGAAACTCGTATTAAAAATAATTGAGGATCCATGATTAAAAATATGAGTGACAATATATTTATGTCGTAAGTGTAAAGTCAGCCTTACGCCGTCTCCATAAATGATTTGTTATTTATAGAATTAAGATAATGAGTTGTTTTTAGAGATTCATTTGTAGACTACGGGGACGTTTGCTCCCTCCCTGCTTGTACTATCCTATTATCAATAAAATTATTGACCTCAAATTATGTAAATGATAACACAAGGCCAGAAGGTCCGGCGGAGTCAGTTTTTGTTCAAAGTGATGCTTGTGCAATATCTCTTAGTGGCTGAAAGCCAAGTTATTTACTTGAAATATTTTAACTTGTGTTTTTTTAAATATTTTTCCTTCTATCTATCGTTTTCTAGCGATATAAAAAGTTATAGTAAACAAACATATTCGCTCTGGCTTTATCATTAAGACTAATATTTATTTGAATGAAACGTTACGTTTTTAGGATGTAGTTAAATGTTATTGTGTAGAACAGTTTAATCAATGTAACCATTACTCTTGCAAGTGGGGAAAGGTCAACCAACACATCATGATTTGATTTACACATGTTTATAATTATTATTTTATTGGTAATGTAGTGTTTTTGGCGCATGACCTTTGATAGAGCGTTTACATATATCGCTTTTATATTTATTATACTGAGCTGTTATTTAAGAATATTCTTTCGGATGTTTAAATTTCTTTATCTGTGTTATCATTTATGTATACTTTGTAAAGCAATTCGTTTAAGATAAATTCCTTTACGAAACAAATAATCCACTATCGTTAAGTATTTTTTTATATATAAATATATCGTAAGTAGCTTTTTATGTATTTTCTAGTAATTTCCAAAGATAATATTCTGTTAACTAAAAGTTAGTCACGACAGTCTTAGTGAGGTATTAATTTGCATTAAGTGTATGCGTAAACACAGGTATAGTCAAGCCATAAGCTCAGAGAGATATAAAGGCGCAGGACCGAAAACTAACGTCCTCTTTGTAGCACAACAATCTAACACACCACCAAGATCCAAACTGTGGACTATTTATTTATTTAGATCCACTAGTGATAATTACATTAAAACATTTTTAAATTAAAGACACAATGTAATTTAATCCTAAATGCATCACCTTTTAAAGTGGATACAGCACGCATACTTTTTAAGAGTACAATTTGAAATCCTGACCGAAAAACTAATAATAGTTAATTTTGCGTTATCCAGGTCTGTCTCTGTTAAAACTTTAAACCTATAACCTTGTCTTTAATATATAATTAGCAGACTTTTAGACCAACGAGTCATAATTATTGATCACTACGATTTTAGCTTTTCGCCAATGACAAGAATTTTTTATTAAAAAAAACCGACTTCCAATCCACCAACTTCGAAAATATCTGATTAGGTATCTATTCTAAATGAAAACCCCCGTTTAGTTATTTTTTACATTTTAGTGCCTGGAAGTCGGTTTTTTTTTTAAAGTTTTTCAAAATTCAAAACACAATATAGAAGATAAAATGTAGGCGCCTAGTTTATGGGCGGTTAAATATTAGTAAAGTAATTATTGTATAATAATGCTGAGTAAGCAATCTTTTTCAAACAACTTTCGAAAGGTAAAATTGAAGGGAGATAAACGGCGTGTAACATATAAATATTTAGAATTACAAATAAAAGATATTGATAATAGTTACTCTAGATTTAGTATTAAAATATAATAGTTATATAAGTATAACTAGCGACTCACCCTCGCTTCGCTCGGGTTCGCCCCTAGGTTTATTTCCCATACAAACTTTCATCCCCATTTTCACCTCTTTAAGGGATGATTTCTAGGATAAAAAGTATCCTTTGTCCTTCCCAGGGTCTCAAACTATCTTGTAACCAAATTTCATCTAAATCGGTTTCGTAGATCCAGAGATTACCCCCTACAACGTTACAAACTCACAATTCACAAACTTTACCTCTTTATTATATTAGTGTAGATTGCAGTTGATTGCAGAGTCAGTTTCTAATAAACTTTCAGATTTCGGACAACATATTTCACCTATAATAGCCAGTCATTAATTTTACGTACCTAGTAAGGGCATTGTGCTGCGTCCTAAGATAAGTTTAGAAACGGAAGTGGTGCTTTGTCTGTAAAACATATTTATTATACGTGGATTAAATTCAAAATACTTTTAGTGTTGTATAATTAAAATTTTGTGAATAATGATTTTTATCACTTTAAATTTTATTAGACTGTTCTTGTTCTACAATAATTTAAATGTATATTTATTTCAAGTAACACATCCACGATCGTAGCTATAATTAGCTTCTTAACAAGCTTGAGGTGTTTGCTCTCTCAGGAAACAATATAATTAAGTATGACAAATAAATTAATTACTTACAATATTTATATACTTATGAGAGCTTCACATATGTGTCAATATTGTAAAAACAACACAATGTGTGTGCATTAGCTTGGTTTTTTTTTGGGTTCATTGTTACCAAGTGTAAATATAAAAACTAGTGATGTACACATGATTGTTTCTACTGTATAGTAATATTATAATCATACTTTTACTTTTACAAAACTGGTATATAATACTGGTAAAAATATTACTAACACTCATACTGCGTCACTGAAAATTTGTACAAGCTCTCTTGTGTTACGACTCTAGCTAACTTAAACTTTATAGCTTTAACTGAGCTCTACATATGAGATTACCTTTTAAAAATATTGATATCATCCATTTTTCAACGTAAGAAGGAGTATGTGAACTTTCAAATATTATGTAATATCACCTAAAACTTAAAAAACTAACTTCAACCGTTTGTTTTATTTTGAACAAACATTTTAATGGTAATTCTAAGTAGTTATATGGCTCTTGTACTTACTGTTGACGGAAGCTAAAGCTTAGAAGTTCCACTTTAGTTTTGTTTCAAATATTTGAGTTATCTTGTACATTGTTTGAAATATGAAGGAAGTTAAGTAATAGTTTATAAGAAAAAATAACTTTCCAAATAAACCCTACAAGCAATCTTGTATTGTAAGTATAGACGCTTGTACTTTACTATATATTATGCACAATGCAATGTTTTCCTCAAAATAACCGAGTGTCTGGAGCAGGAAGATAAATATTAAGTGTCCTATTTAAAAATGCATTGATACCTTTAAAATACTAGTTTCACAATGTAATTTTGTTTAAACAAGTTGAATTTATTTGTGGTATAGTTTTCATTTACTTATTTAGCCTAGTGGTAACCACTCGCTTGGTAAACCGAGTGAAGTGGGTTCAAATCCCGAATGTCGCAACTCTGGTATTTTAATGTGAACTAAGAACTGCCTCGGTGGTGTAGTGGCTAGCATGTACGGCTGCACACTCGGAGATCCTGGGTTCGAGTCCCGGGTCGGGCCAAGTTTAGTTATTGAGTCTTTCTGTATACTAAGCCTCAGTAACAGCCCGGAGTTGGGAAGTTGGCGGTGTTTCACCCCCGTGCCTCGGAGAGCACGTAAAGCCGTCGGTCCTGCGCCTTAACTGGTCTGGTCTGGTCTGGTCACTGGTCACTGGTCGTGTCGAGTGGTCGTCCCACCAGAGTATGAGAGTGATAGGAATAGAGAGTGCACTTGTGTCTGCGCGTACACGCGCTGCACTATAATATCTCCTGCCCAGTTGGCTAGTCTCAATAAGATTGGCCGCCGTGGCCGGAATCGGTCGGGAGAACATCATTTTAATGTGAATCTTTTCTAACATGATTACCACTTGCCATACGGTGAAGAAGAAGACCATCGTGAGCAAACCTGCATGTCTGAAAGAACCTAGCAAGTTTTCGAAAGACATGTGAAGTCCGCCAACTTGCTCATGAGTGTTATGGACTATGGCCTAATCTCACTTGTAGTAAAGGGAGGTCCGTTCTCTGCACTGGGACGTTAGAAAAGCACTGAATACGTATAGTTTTTACTTTAATTGTATTGTTGTTCGAATTGAATGAATGTTAGTGAAAACAATGTGATAACACAGTCTATTAAGTAATAGTAATAATAATAAATTCTTTTCTATCTATGAAAATAAATACCTACTTTGTTAAATACTAGCGACTCACCCTCACTTCGCTAGGGTCATCCCTTGCTTAATCCCCCATACAAACTTTCATCCCCTTTTTTACCCTCATAAGGAATGATTTCCGGACAAAAATACTTTCACATTTCTAATAATACCCATGTAACAACTAATAACATAATTAACGCTTATTAATAAACACTTACTTAAACAATAACCTTTAGGTAAAATTCCAAATACCAGACATCTTTAGATCGTTGAACTATCTTGTTATTTTCCTATAAGTATTTTCAAGATAAATCAGTTTATTCACCTCCATACATCCCGTGGCCGGTCCACGCTGGAAGCTCGTGCAATTTCTCATATCAGCGGGTTTAGACGTTTATTATACGTGGTTATCTAAGCGTTGCAAACGAAGGGGTGTCAGGGATATATTGCACTGCACATCAGACCTCATGACATGTGGTGACTCGTACTGTTTTGTGACACTGTCTGCCTAATTTCATTATAAATTAGACATATGTGAAACTAATATTTTTTTAATTATATCTTCTTGTTAATCTATACATATAAAAAAATGTAACTAAGTCGAATCTGTAGATTAAATATGTATTTTTTGGAAAATCTTATTGAAATAGGCATTATTATCGACACAGAGGCCGATTCTATCGTTTTTAGAATTTTTGTATGTCTGTTTGTTACCGTATCACAGGAAAACCACTGGAGGGATTTTGATAAAATTTGGTATGGTGATAACTGGTTATCCGGGTCAACACCTAGAATACTTTTTACCGCGGGAAAATATCTCATTTCTGAGAAAAAATACAAAAACTAAAATGTAAGAGTATACTAATATGTAAAACCTAAGAATTTGGTTTTTGGTCACCTGAAAGCGGGCGGAGCCGCGGGCAATGATAGTAATACTATAAAATTGATTGACTAACAGTTAACACACTGCACGAACCGCTAAATCTAGAAACAACAATGTTTTGCACAAGAATTATATAATGAAGTTGAGCAGTAAAAAGAATTTTCGTAAATTCGTCTCTGTAAACCCAAAGAGGCTAAATAAGTCCTTAGAAGCTAAAGTAAAAGCGATGGAGTCATTTTTAAAGTTAGAAACACGTTTATATTGTCAATGGAAAACTCCATAAAGTTTATTGCTATACAAGCACCTGCTAATAAGCTAATAACTTGATTGATAGGTAATGATAAAATAATCGAAAACTTAGTTATTTTTATCTAGTTAGGGGTGGATTTTATTATTTACTGTACATGTATTTTGAGCTATAATATAACAAAAACATTCATAAATCGGTTTAAAATTGATGAAAATATCGTGTAGCATACACACTAAAATATGCCTTCGTTTTTGGAGCTGGTCAATAAGAAGTATCTTTATAACTATTAACCAATATGCTTTAAATTTTTATAGTGCTCTTTGAGTGTAAAGTCACGGATAAAACAATATAACTGAGCCACATTTATCGTATTCATGACCTCAGATTTTGTGGGTTCACTATATGCACTAAATATAAGACATTTTTGTATATAGGTATTACGTTATGGACTAAGTATTTTCTAGATTTTTATACTAATAGCCGTCGGTTTTGTATTTATTGGCTGACACGCGATCTAAGCGTAAATTACCATGCTTATTCTAAACAGATATGAGTATAACCAAGCGAGGCCAACTGTTTAACTATCAAATCTGTTAGACGGGACTCCGGCACGAACTGTGAACGTAAATATTTGCTCGCACACCAGTATAACAGAACTTTTACTTTAATACTGAAATTTCGCGTAAAAAACATTTCGATACGATGATAGGTATTTGGATTGTTTAATATATTAATTATATGATGCAAGTTTAAAACAAAAAATAACATATAAAATTTACTAATGAGGCCATCGCTTCTTGAGTTCATTTTGATCTCTGTTGACTTTGTAGAACTCACAGATTATGAATTAATAAATAAATAAATAAATAAATATGTCAGGACATTAACACACAACACCATCTAGTTCCATGGTAAGCTACGAGGCTTGTGTTATGGATACCGGATAGTTGATACATTATACATATATAACTTTTTTTTTTAAATACATACATATTATAAATATAAACATCCATGACTGGAGTACAAACATTCGTGCTCATCACACAAATGAATGCCCCCAGCGGGACTCGAACCCGCGACCGCTGGCGCAGCAAGTAGGGTCATTACAAACTGAGCCAAACGTGTCGTCAAATAAAAAATATTAGCCTTTTACCCTCTACTATTTTGCTACTCATTCTCACTTCGCTCGGGTGTGTTAGGTGCCTTTCTGTATCATTATTAGATATATTACGCAGGCAGTGCCACCTTTTGGCAAATTTTGCTACTAACTAGTAGGTATATTTTTTACTCTAGATCATTAGGATAGTGTGTTCTAAGTTTCGTTCAAATTCACTTAGCCATTTCAGTGTGAAGAAGTAACAAACATACAGACATACAAATTTTCGCATTAATAAAAGTTGTCTGATGTATAAATAGGTATATTAAAAATATATAAAAGTTGAATTTGTTGAAAACAGTTTTATTTTATTAAATCCCAACAATTTTGTTTATTGGATAATCACTTAAAACATGTAGACTAGTTCATATAAGTATTATAAATATTAATAATATCTTACGTTAAAAATTAATTTGTTTTTTTTTTCAGATAATGTAAGGCTTTATTTAAATTTTACTCTTATTTTCTTCCAATTTCGGTAGTATATAATAATACTTACTTTTTTTACCCGAGTACCTGAGTAGTGAGTTGAGATAAGAGATGAGAGTACTTGAGTATAATACACACGCTGTCACCTAGGAGAATATTAATAATAAATTAGCATATTATTATACAATGGATGATTATTCAGTCATCAAAATTAATATTTGAACTATATATAAACGCTCTAATTATTTATGCTTAAAAGACACTGTGACCTACTTGCTGCGAGTTGGTCCATTTCTATTCAAAACAAATTAATCATCGTAATATCTAGATGAATTGTAAACTAAATATTTTATAGTCACGTGGTTCAAGTACAACACTATAAATATTTATAGTTTACACTAACATTTATTTACGAAATCTTGAAATAACACATTTAAAATTAATGTCGTTACTATATAAATGCTTTCAAGCTTAAACCACTGAACGGATTTCGACGAAACTTGGCACCATGAGCCCTCATGACAAGGATAAGAGTAGCTTAGTAGTGAAAAATATAACTCATCATTATATCATACAAATATACAAATAAATCAGTATCTGTTTGTAATGTCCAAATAATACCGTTTCACTAAATTAATATAAAATTATATAAGGTAGTTATAAGAAAAACACATTTGTTTATCTGTCTGTTTGTCTGTTCGTTTGTTGTGGCTAATCTCCGAAACGGCTGGAATGATTTTGACAAGACTTTCACTGGCAAATGTTATAAGGAGTAACTGAGGCTGCTTTTATTTTATAAAAAAATTAGAGTCTCGCTCTAAAAAATGAAAACGTACCTAGATAAACGCAACCGAGCGAAGCGACGATCAATCACTAGTTATTAATATTAACAAACTTTTAGAAATGTCTAAAGTATATATGTATTACTTATAGTCTTCTTTAATACTATATAGGAAAATGTATAGATGAAATGTTCGTGTAATACACAGTCAGCAAACAATAAGAAGACAATACCGCGACTTCCCCTTAAAAAAAAATTAAAAAGCTCGCTCATAATCCTCGTAATAACGGATGGATTAAAACTTCAAATGCTCAAAGCTGCAAAGAACTAGAATAAAGCGAAGATACAATTAATATGAATAGCAAAAGTTCGGCTAAAATTTTAATTGGTTACATCGATCCTGGGCTTAAATACTGTTTTTGCTGTTTGAAAATTGTTTGTGTTGTTCGCTGATGTTGATAAGATTTGATTCGTAAGAAGCTGGCGCTTTGATTTTGTTGCCTCTTAATTTTGGAACGATTTGCAATCTCAATATCGTTGTCAAGCATAAAGTAAGATTATATCATAATTTGATCAATAAATTACATTATATTTTATATTATAGTCACATAATATTATCTACTTAGCTAAAACTTTAGTAAAATAGATATTGTACAATATATATATATATATATTTTACTATAACAAATATAAGCGCTCTAATTTAAGGGCTAACTAAAATAATTTTGTCATAACCTTTAGTTAAAATAATAATAACTACGTTAATAATGAATAAATGATATTTTCTATCATGTTCTATACTATAAAAATAACCACGACCTACTGCAAAGTATAAAAATATTATCAAAATTGGAATCAAAAATCAAACGTGACTTGACGTAATACCCCGAAAAAATGAAATCTATACTAATAAATGGAGAGCCGAGTTTTTTGTTCGATTATACTGCGATAAATACTGAACCGATCGGAATAATACTCATACGATAAGATGCAGCGTGTTTCGGAGAAGGTTTTAGTATATGATATGTTAGTGATTAATGTACTATGGGGGCGGAGCCGAAGAAAAACGCTAGTGTGTAATATATTATACAATATACATCTTATAAAATGTTGTAGACTTTTCGTTCATGACTTGAGCCAGGCCAGATTGTATTGAGGTTTTTATTGTTGTCTGGACCGTTTCCTACCGTTACCTACTGCAACTTTTTTTATTATCGTTTGGCATTGCGAGTTCTGTTACTAAATGCAGTAAAAGGAATAATGCAAAAATTTCATTAGTATAAAAGCATGTATGTTAATAATAAAAATACTCACTCTATTTCGTATCTCTCATATTATATTATATATTGTTATGAACAAGTGTTTGCTCGCAGCTCTGCTTGACTATTTTATTTGTTAATAATAATGTAGAAAATATCATATATTTGTGAACAAAAATACATTTAAGCAATATTTACCTTTTCGATACATACCTATATCTTTGTTTACGGATTCATTTTTTTTTTCTTTTAAATTGGCCTTTACCCTGCCCCAGGGCTTATGGGATCCTTATGTAGTGTAAAATCCAAACTGGAGTTTAGTCGTAAAAACTAAACAAACAGCAGTTTGTTTGTTATGTGGTCATAACATCGCATTTTTTTTTTCATCTACAAAAAGTGCAAATTATTATAATAGGAATTTGAATCTTCTATTCAACATTTAAGAGATTGTATTATAATTACGTATGTATTTAATACAACTAACTTCTTTATACCAAATTACAAAGCTTTCTTTTAATTTATTTTACTATAATATACATTTTAAGCTTCTTCTTAGCCTTAATGTGCTTTTTTATAACCGGTCACAGTTGCTACGAAGTGGGTGTTCAAACGCTTAATGGAGTAGTTAAGCAAAAGGCAGATCATTAACAAATATCGTTAAGCTTAATTTACAGAAAAAACATAATAAACTTTTCTATAAATAAACAATGATATAATAATAATATGAACATTTTTACTTTCTTATATCGATCTTGAATTTGGATGAAAATATTTACCAATAAAGCAAGTTTATTTTTAGAGTTTAAACAGTAGAAGTTCCTGTAATTCTAACTATACTAAATTAATCAATTTTAAATTTCTAATTAATCGGGAATATATAAAAGAAAATCAGTAGGTACAGAAAGATATCGCACACTGAGGGTTTCCATTACAACACATTACATTGTGTTACTTATATGTATGTTTATAAGACTCTAAATTGAGTAGATTGAAATCCAAAACTCCCTAGCATAAGTTTGCCTCACATTTTGCCAGTTTTATACTTTAGAGTTATAGTCTGACTGCGAGCGCTACAGGGCCTTCGGTGGCGACAGATGTGCTGGGGGAGGAAAACCGAAATTATGAGTTCACATGACATCGATACTGCAGAGTAGTTTTTTCAGCAGATTCATTTTCAGTATTTTAATAGTTTATGATCTACTTATTATGGTTATTATCACTAAAATTTGGAAATTATTATATTATAATGTCTTAATTATAATTATTGCAATAATAATAATTATCTATAGGTACATATAATAAAACTGTAGAGATCGAATGTACATAGAAAAATATTCTAAAAACCGAGGCAGGGGATGTAAGAAGAAAAATAGAACAAATCCAGATTTTTGTTTCTCTGTCTGTTTGTACGGACTAATCTCCGAAACTGTTGAACCGTTTTGAATTAAATTTGTTAAAAACTATAGTAACTTATACAGCTGAGTACACAACAACTCATACACCTAATTTAGTAATTTTTGGCATTCTGATACTTTATATTGCCGTTCAAACAACAGGCTACATTTTATCCCGGAAAAATGAACGGTTCCCGTGGGATAGATCTGTTTGGGCTTATCTAGAGGGGAACCCGAACGAAGCGAGGGTGAGCCGCTAGTTACTAATAGTAATAAGTATAATTATGAAATATTAAGTAGGTATTTAGTTACACTATCATACTAACATTGAAATAAGTGACAGATATGATATTATCTAAGGTAAACTTCGATTAGTATCAAGTACGTATAACGTATACATTTAGGTACAAAAAATGCATATTATCTCTTCGAATATCGATGGCAAAATGGAATGGAGCAGTCTCTCTTCCCTGCGTATCACCGTGCTATCAAATACCCACACTATAACACTCTAGTTACACCAAGATTGATATAAAAATCACATACAGTTTCATTAAGACTTAAAACTGCTTCAAAATAGGTAAATTCATAGAATAATATACATAACTAGCGACTCACCCTCGCTCCGCTCGGGTTCGTCCCTACTTACGTTTAGTTTAGATTTCTCAGAAATGATATATTTTCCGGCAATAAAAAGTATCCTATATTATGTAACCCGGATAACCAGCTATCATCATATAAAATTTCATCAACATCTGTCCAGTGAATTTTCAGTGATGCGGTAACTGACAGCAGACAAAAATTCTAAAAACTATAGATTCGGCCGCTATATCGATAATAATGTTTAATTTAATTTAATAAGATTTTCCAAAAAATATTTAATGTACAGATTCGGCTTAGACACAATTTTATTATATGTATAGAAAAACAAACCCACATTGAAAATCGCTTTTTTGAAGTTGTCTTAAATTCATTTCGATTTGCCGTTAAAATTCATCACTAAACATCTATACAAATTGTGTGTCTCTAGAGAAATCGTTAACGCATTTACAAGGTATTATTTTAAAAATAAGGAAAGCAGACCTCGCGAAAAAAATTAAGATTCAAACCCAGTTTTTCTCTAAGGAAAGTTATTAGTTGGAGCATAAAAACCTGGTAAAGGTGTCTTTTATAGTTGAGCTCTTTCAGGCCAACATTTTAATGAGGGTTTTAGGCCAGTCAATAGTTATTAATATTTTTAGTGTTAGTGTATAAATGAAAATGCATATTTTGTATTTATTAATTTTGAACAATTTCATAATAGGGAATATACGAGTGATTTACTCGTAAATAAAGATGATTTTTTTAATAATATTTATTGCTTTTAAATTAAACCTATATTGATATTTCCAATGTAATTTCTTTTTGATTAAGAAAATAATTATTAAAAATGTGCAAATATATGTGGGAAATTCAAAATAGTTGAAACGAACGCAATTGGTCAGACCGAATAAGACGTCACAGCATATATATTATAGTAGATCGATTAGCAATTTTGTCGCTACAAATTGAGTCGTCATTTTTCGGTGTATATCATACTGTGACGTCACGCCAGGCGCACGAAATGGCGAGCGCTTAAATCGGTATGTATTTAAAAAAAATTAAACTAAATTTTAGTTTTTTGGAACTCGATATTTTTTTACAATTATATAACGGTATAAGCTATATAAAAAATAAAAAAAAACCCATTATTCAAGTAACATATGAGATTTTGCACACTTCAAAGAAATATTTTTGTTATTATAGTTTGTGTTTTACCTCCTCATTACCTTTTTTAATAAATTGTTCGTTTTAAAGTAAAGTGATAGCTAGAAAATAATAAAATATTTCATTTTATTATAGAACTAAGAACGTAGGCGAAAATTAGCTTTAAACATTAATCAATAGGGGGCATAAAATAGTTAAGAATATTTCGAATCAACGTTGAAATTATTCATTAACTCTTTTTCAAAAAGTTGCCGACTAAAAGCGGTGTTACGAAACGTACTGGGTCGTTAACTTTTCTCCAGCAAGGCTCAAAGTTGGCTACGTGCTTTGTTTCCTTAGAAATTTGCAATTTCGGCGGAAACTTCCAGCCAAGTTAAAGGATAGCGTTTTGTAAAAATGTTGCTAGTGACAAAAATGTTTTATCAATTTTAAATGAATGTAATATTTACTGTGTATGTGTTAATTTTTATTTAAACGTACTTATTAATATTAGCTGCCACAAAATCACTTGAGATATTGGGTCGTTTTAAAATAATGTTTTTATTTTATGTCTAACTTAGACTTAAACGTAGATCTTATTACAAGTAATACATAATATTAACTTCAAAAAAGCATAAATTTAAAATTTTATATATAAGATGTATGTTTTAAAAATATATTTATTTGATCTTTGTTCTTTGGAGCTCAAACTTCAAAGCGATACCATTTTTGGCCATCGCGTTTGTATTTGAGAAGTTTCGTTTCAAAACTTTCCGTATTAGAGTCAAGCACGAGGGTTATACGTGTTTTGCAACAAATAATATACACAATGTGACCTAAAATTGAGTGGTGACAATCTCTGCGTGATATCGACCAGACTTGGTTTTTTTTGCTGCTTTGTTAATATATCCACCATATAATATAACCATTTCCATATTTATTTTAGCATTTAGTACAACTGTTTACTTTATTTATTACTTTATTTAATACTAACGACTCATCCTCGCTTCGCTCGGGTTCGTCCCTAGCTTGCTTCCCAATACAAACTTTCATGCCGATTTTCACCCTCTTAAGGGATGATTTCCGGAGTAAAATGTATCCTATGTCCTTTCCAGGGTCTCAAACTATCTTTTTAGCAAATTTCATCTAAATCGGTTCAGTAGATCCAGAGATTACCCCCTACAACGTCACAAGCTCACAAACTTTACCTTTTTATAATATAATAGTATAGATTTAAGTTGGTTTTTAAGTAGTGAAATAGAATTTTAACGACACACATAACTCAGCAACTATTCAGTTCATAAGTGCAACTCAGTAATTATTGAATTAAGTTTAGTATCGTCTATTTAATTTTCAAACACCTATCCAGATTTATTACATGAATCATATTCCACGATATAATTTTACAATTCCTTTTATTAATTAATGTTATTTTTAGACAGTTCAACGTTTAATAGTTAAATTATTTTTTTTTCATTTCAAAGTAAACATTTAAAAAAAACAACATGACATAACATTACGAGACATCGAAAAAATTACTTATAAAACATATAAATATTTTAGTTATTAATCAATTTGCTTGATCTATATCAGATAATAATAAATATTTTTAAACAAAAAACAGATTATTTATCTCTAGATAACTAACTACTCATTGACGTACATACACTGCGGATTTTTAATCGATTTTATAATACTTTTGATTTAACACGTAATCGGTATCATTTTCGTGAAACACTAGAAGTACCTACTATGCACGTCATACTCATGTAATATTAATTTAATTGTTACTAGTTTTCACCCGCGTTTTCACTCGCGTGCTATGCCGATATAAATTTCTATAACAGCTGTAACAAAGTGTAGCTAAAATTCACACTACATTATTTAGAAAATTTTCTATGTTAAAAAATATTTAGAATTGGCCGGTCTTCCACAATAAAATATAAATTATTCTCATCATATTTGCTGTTGCCGATTGCGGGTTCGAACCCTGCTCGACAAATATAATGGGTTTGATACTAAACCTGACAGGTGTGGTTTAGTGCAATGATTATAATATAATGTCAGAACAACAGAGCTAATTTTCATGAGTAAATAAATTAAAAAAACATTACTTTAGAGAGCATAATAAGATATTTTAAAATGTAAGGGAAATATAACCAAATGTAATAATTCAAAATATAATGGAACTAGCACAAAACTAAACAAAAAAAATCTATCACACAGAAAACGTACATTTTTCCAGGATAAAAAGTAACCTAAGTGCTATACCAGACTATAATCTATCTTTGTGCCCAATTTCACCCAAATCTGTTCAGCCGTTCTGGTATAAAAGAGTAACATACCCCATCCATCCTCACAAACTTTCACATTTATAATATTAGTATGGATTTATTATTATATTATAAAATCTAATTAACAAATTTTCATGGCTGCTAGACTCGTCTAATTGGTCAGCCGTACGGCCCTTAGCCGACCTTGTAGTAAATATAGAGCGGCCGCCGCTGTCGCCAACACGCTATTAGAGGAATACAATCACTACGATATACAACGTCTTATCACTGAAAATGGCTGAACGACCGTATCGTAATCCACTAACACTAGCCCCTGTCGATCTAAAAGTGTTTACCAAGTACAAAACTGTGTCAAATGAAGAGTATCGTTAGTGCGCAATTATTATAAAAATGTCATCAGCTTCGTCGGTAACGGGAAGGAAGTGTTAGTTCTGTTATAATATGTTTTTGTGAGTGAATGAGTGTTAAGGAAATTGTGAAAGGTGTTAGTTATAATTTACTTAGTGATTCTAATGTTGTATTTGGCTAAGGAGTTCGTAAAGTATTTATATACTTGTTACGTTGATTTTGGTCTATAAATATAGTTGTTGCTAAATTATAGTTAAAGCAAATTGTTGTGTTAGAATTATGTTAATTTAAACTTTTTTCATGGTTAATAGCATTTATTAATATTTATTATCTTAAAAGATAAGAATATGTTTGAAATGTTTGCACTATTTTCAGCACATTCCTAGCTGTCATGAGTCTAGTCTCGTAGTTGTCGAATCTAGTCGTCGTTGTTTGCTAATAATATTTTAGTAAAATGTTTAAATATAACATATTTTAAGGATAAATTAGCTTATCTTCTCTTATTTTGTATTTATTTGTAGTTATGTATAGGTATTGCAAATATATATATATATATATATATATATATATATATATATATATATATATATATATATATATATTTGTAGAAAATATTATCAATATTTATATTAACAGTGAACTAATATTGAATTGTATGACCGAGCTAATTGGATGACACATTCTCTTTGGATATCCGATTAGTTGAAGTTTATCCTATATACGTAATCCGGTCATGTATGTACGCACTCATATTAATTTGCTTGGTATATGCGAATATCTAACTGCACATTGTTCGACATTCGTGTATCATCTCGATTAGTGTTAATTAATGAAATGGCCTATTTGACACTGAATGGAACGTGTGATAGAGATATTGTAACATTTGATGCCTGCTGACAATTTATCTATTTTATTTGTACTTTCGAACACTTCTTTATTGTAATAGTAATTTATACATATAATAAAATTGTAACTAAGCCGAATCCGTACATTAAATATTTTTCGGAAAATATTTTTGAAATCGACATTATTATCGATACAGAGGCCAAACCTATCGTTTTTAGAATTTTTGTATGTCTGTCTGTCTGTGACCGCATCACGAGTAAATCACTGAGGAGATTTTGATGAAATTTGGTATAATGAAAGTTGGTTATCCGGGTCTACATACAGGATACTTTTTACTGCGGTAAAATATCTCATCTGAGAAATCTACACTAAACTTTAAAACGTAACTAGTGACGAACCCGAGTGGAACGATGGTGATTCGCTGGTGATGCAATAAAATGTTGATACATAAAATTACAATCACTTTACATTTATCCGATACTTCTCTTTGTTTGAAATATATTTCAATCTACTCTCGTATGAATGTTAAATAGACCTCTATTACAGCTATCATATATGTACATGTGAAGAAAGTACTTATAACTACGACTATAGTGAAAGAAAAAGTAAAATGACGCACGTTTTATACGTTTTCTAGAACCAAGAGACCCACAACTCTGTTTTCATTTGAAAGAAACTGAGATATTGCAAATGTCAAGCAGTCAGTATTATACGTACTCGTAGCAAAGCTAATTAAACCGGTAGCTAAAATTACTAATTACGCTTTCAACAAACAAATTTATTTAAGACTGGCATTGCCCGCGGCTCCGCCCGCGTTTAGATGACCAAAAACCAAATTCTTAGGTTTTACATATTAGTATACTCTTACAATACAGTTTTTGTATTTTTTCTCAGAAATGAAATATTTTCCCGCAGTAAAAAGTATCCTATATGTTGACCCAGATAACCAGCTATCATCTTACCAAATTTCATTAAAATCTGTCCAGTGGTTTTCTCGTGTTGCGGTAGCAGACAGACAGACGACAAAAATTCTAAAAACTATAGATTCGGACTTCGTATCGATAATAATGTCTATTTCAATTAGATTTTCCAAAAAATATTTAGTGTACAGATTCGGCTTAGTTACAATTTTATTATATGTATAGATTTATTTTACTAAACATTACTTAGTCTTAAAGAACGTATAAAGAAGAGGTTCTATATTTGCTTTCCACGTAGCCAATAGCTTCTGCCGCTTAAAAGAGGTATCTGCCAAATTTAAATAAAATAAGCTTTGAATAGATAGGTACATCTCGTTTTCCCGTGGGATTAAGATTTTATTCCGTAAAATAAATACAGCCTTTTTCCCAGTTGCAATTTGTAGTCTAAGTCATTTATCATGTATTTTTTGGAATCATACATACAGTAATTTAGAAAATAAAATGTTGAAAATAGGTACCCTAGAATTTGTTCTAGCGGTGGATATTTCACCGAGGCATCTGATTCAAGTGATCTTCACGAAGGCTTTGTAGTGAATGCGCAAGCGATCTTACAGATCCGCTATGAAGGATTTCCCCAATGAGAAGAAAAGATAAATATTTTAAAAATCTTTCAATATCTTATTTGATGCTCTTGCAATTTTTAATTATTTCAAATAAATACAAGAATAAACAATAGATTTTTAAATTTAACTATACGACAATCATTGCTTTAAACTTATAATTATGTATGAATTATTTATTTTTGTTGGTTAATTTTAAAACATACAGCGTTAGAAAGACACATACAAATACACGACTGATCTATAAGGGCTCTATTTTATAGGAGATTTTTTTTTCGAGTAGACTGTCACTAAATCTTATAACATTATAACATAAAGTAATTATAATATGGGGACTTTTGGGTTTGAGATAAAAAAAAGACTTAACAAGATGGCAGGAAGAAGCTACGCTACACTTCGCTCCCCCCTTAGCCTTTCGAGCGCAATATAATTTCAATTCACATAATATTATAATATATAATGTAAAACTTATAAATAAATAATCTTTTATCCAGATGCTATAAATTTAAAATAAAAAAAAACATAATTATTTCTTAAATAATTATATCTTAGTCACAGGAACTGGATGACTATTGACACTTTCATATAAATTAGTGCCACCAAATATATGTTTTCATATGCATATTATGTTATACATATTATGTTAACATTAACCTATCTATATCTATAAAATTTTATATAAAACATATCTCTTTATTTTCTTTTTTTAATTTTTTCAGTGGTTTTAAGTACGCTTCTGGAGACTGATCACTATGAGAGCTTGATAAAGGAGCTGACTTGTACGAAATGCAACAAATATATGAAACCGCCCATTCATCTTTGTGTGGACGGGCACAGTATATGCGGGCCTTGCTTTGGGAAAAGTTATCAGTGTCACGTTTGCCAAGTAAGTTTACGCATTCAGTTTGTAAAATATAGTCCGGGTGTTATAATTTGAATTAATTTGATATGTTAATAAAATAATTATATATGAGTATATAGGGCTATACATACATATATGAGTAAGTATATAAGTTAATTAATTTATAAATAGATATTAGCAACTTACACTCGCTTCGCTCGAGTGTGTCCCCAGGAATATTTTAATTTTTTTGAGCGGGACCCTAATTCTATTAAAATGGAATTAAAATAAACGTAGCCTTAGTTACTCCTTATAACACCTATCAGTGATAGTCTCATAATAATCAGTACAGCCGTTTCGGAGATTAGTCGAAACGAACAGACATATAGACAGACAAAAATTTAAAATTTATGTTTTTCTTATAAGTACCGTAATATAATTTTATATGCATTTAGTAAAAAGCTGTTATTTTCATATTACCAACAGACACTTCAATTTTGTTTATCTGTATAGATAATTATAGGTATACCTAATTGATATTGATTGATCATTATTCTATTATAATACAATGAACAACGTTTCAGATTAAGTACATAATATATCCTTCGACACAAAGTTATTTTAATTTAAACAATTTACTGAATAATAATACTGAAAGGATTTATTTCAGTAATCTGATTATTTATTAACTAAACCATTTATCGATGAATAAATATGAATAAATAAAATCGTGTCACATAATTTTGCAGTGACAATAATTACGTTAAGTTATTCGTAATGGCGCTGCGTGTTTTACACAGGAGGTAGAACAGCACAGTCGTTCCTATTAAAAGCATTTTTTACTTACCATTTTTTTTAAACCGACTTCAAGGCACTAAAATTAAAAAAATAACTTAATGGAAGTTTTTATTTAGAATAGATATCTAATCAAATATTTTTGAAATCGGTGCCTGAATGTTCCCTGGAAAGTAACTTCGAAACAAAAAAAATCCAAATCTGTTCAGGCGTCTTCGAGTAATCGGTGAATATACATAAAAAAAGATTCCGACGAATTGAGAACCTCCTCCTTTTTGGAAGTCGGTTAAAAATGTTAGAAAGTTAGGCGTATATAACAACAGATATGACCAATTAATTTAAGTACACGCGTTTACATCTTAAAAATTATTGTATTATTTGAATTATTAAAATTATTGTATTATTTAGAATTACTATATTTTATGTTACATTTTGGATCAAAAAACTCATTCATTAGTTTAAACCAATAATAGTTAATTAGTTTTTGATAAAAAAGAAAATCAAAAATCTGAATCTTCGTGTTTGACGACACGCTTGGCTCAGTTTGTAGTGACCCTACTTGCTACACCAGCGGTCGCGGGTTTGAGTCCCGCTGGGGGCATTCATTTGTGTGATGAGCACGAATGTTTGTACTCCAGTCATGGGTGTTTATATTTATAATATGTATGTATTTAAAGTTATATATGTGTAGTGTATCAAATATCTTGTATCCATAACACAAGTCTCGTAGCTTACCATGGAACTAGATGGTGTTGTGTGTTAATGTCCTGACATATAATGTCCTGACATATAATGAGTTTTATATCTCGAAATAAGAGATATAATGATAAAAAACTCATAAATCTGGAAAATAAGAATAAGCTTTTGTTAATATTGTAAAGAAACCTTTCTTGCTACCTAAATCAAGCCACTCTGGCTTGCTCTACTCATCAGATAGGATCGCTCCCAAAATATAACTACTATTATTCTTACTTGAAATAAACAAAGGAATTTAAATTAGCACTTAGTATCTCTTTAGTTACGTATAAAATATTATATTTAATTACTTTTAACTAACACACATACACATACATACACAAACTTATAGCTAACTATTTAAAATAATAAAAACGGGACCATCACCTCCTATAAAGGCAGTGTCAGTAAGATATGCCGTGGCGGATATTCCCTATATGCCGCAAAAAAATTAACATTAATAACAATAATATTTATCGATTTTACAGAAAGAATTCGCGCTAATTCGTCCAATAGTGCTGGAGTCTCTCGCTAACAAAATCCTGTTCCCGTGTACAAATGATGGCTGTCCGAAGCATGCCACGTTACCACTACTTGAGAAGCATACCTCACACTGCCAATATCGCATCATAAACTGTTTTATGGCTAGAGTTTATGGTAATTTTTTTCTATAATATCGTAAATACATGGCCGATTTCACCAACGTCACCTAAGCTTAAGGGATCCCCTAAGCATGGTTAGGGGGCTGTTAGGGGACAGTTTCTGTTTTACCGACAGTTAGGGGTCACGTAAATGTTAAAATGCCAACTAAATATAGGTACTTACTAGAAATACGGGCTCTGACGATGATAAAACGAAATTTAATTTAGGGGCTAGTTTAGGGGAACTTTTAAGCTAGAGACCCCATACGTAGGTGGTAGCTTAAGTGGTGTTGGTGAAATCGGGCAACAGTCATTCAAATCATTTATCTAGTAATTGCATGTACGTAAATGGGTTAAGCTGGAATCTTCGTTTCATAATTAAAATGGTACTAGTTTTAATCTGTCAAGTTTATTTTTAAATCGTGTGGAATATGTACATATGTACAAGTAATAATTTATAGTAGATATAAACGTTCGCTCAATAACAAACTCGTGAATCGTGATATCATCGTGAGAGACAGTCGTAGCCAGACATACTAGATCTGAAAGTAAGACAGTCTTTACTCTTATAAAGTATTGATAAGAAAAGGATATATCTATGTCTTCTATATCTATTTTATACATATAATAAAAGTGTAACTGATCAATGTCTGTACGTGGAAGATATTTGAGAAAAAACTATTATTGGGGTCTTTATTAACGAGATAGCTGAACCCAAAACAATGATTTTGAGAATTTTTGTTTGTATTCCTGTTTATATAACGCGCACAAACGCACAGAGTGTTTGTGCGCGTTATATATATCACCTAGAGACGAACCCGAGCGAAGCGAGGGTGAGTCACTAGTCTAAAAAATATATTGTCTTTAGTTTCGCTTATTTATAGTCACGTAAGAAATCGTCACAAAGTCTCAACTTTATCACACATTGTGCACGAAATCGAGCTATTTTTCTGCCCGAGATACTCTACCATTGCAAAACCCTCTATCTCATGTGACAAATACGAGCGGGCTACGGCTGAAATTATTTATGGGATAATGTATAACTAGCTAAAATAGCCTTGTCCTCTGCCGTGTGAATTGACCTTTTTATTCAACAGACCGTACTCATTCAATTTGGTATTTACTCTAAATTAATTGACAATGAGAAAATGATAGCTAATCAAATGGTTACAAACGAGATAGGCAGTGATTGTTTGTTTACGATAAAATAGAATAACATAATGAATTTACATTGATATATTTGGAATATAAAATACATAATTTTACATTTACTTTTACGATCCTGTGCCTCAACAGGCATAACATAATAGTAATAGAATCATTCGTGCATATGTCCGTCTGTCATAGCCTCGGAATCTATTTTACTAAAAACGTTAAAATTTATTGCATGACAGTGACAAATGAATACTTAGACAAATAAAAGGATTCTAGTTTTTTGGTTTATTTTGGAGACCATAATAAACCAATACTGAATTGGAAAATTTAAAAGTCCAAATCAAATGAAAGGATCTGTTATGAAGGATGCAAATATAATTCATTATTTATATTATATTTTCTAAATACATAGATAAAAAAATGTTATGATAATGAACAAAAATGGGGCACAATTATACTTATATTGTACAGAACCCTCTTTAACTGGATATTTAAACATTTGACGAAGAAACAAACGTTTGCTTTCTTTATAATAGCATTATAATATTTCCATTATAAGTTAAACAACTTGAACTTAATACTTTCTTAGATTTACGCGAATGTTTGACATTCCAGTACGGACTGGAAACCGCAAACAAGATACGCCGGTTAGAAGATCTGAAGACAGTCTCTCCCGTGACCATGGATGCTGTAAAGCATTCGAAACGTCGGGTACCAAAAATCAAAATAAATCCGCGAAATAATCCGAAAAAACTTACTTCAAACTTGTATTTATCGATAATTAATAATAAGTTTAATATGCTGTATATCTTTTCTAACTAATATAACCTTTTTCCTTTTATCTACTGATTCGAGCTGATTGATCACGGCCATTTATTTTTATATTATAGTATAATACACGTTCAAGTAAATATTTACTACTATACTAGTTCCAAATTGAATAAAATCTTTATCCTACTACTTAAAGTTTTTGCAGATTCTTGATTCACATTGTTTTGTAAGAAAAAGTAAAGTTGTATCTTATACTACTCTCCACTTTTCTCTTATAATGCGTAGAACTTCAGGCAATTTTATAACCAATGAATTTGACATTAAACAGTTATTTAACGGTTAATTATAATTTGCAGATTATAATCACCAAGGTAAACCATAGCTAACGAAGACATAATCAGCTTTCCAAGCTCTTATGTAGAGGAAAACTATTATTGTAATGAATTTTAGTCTGTATAAAATAATTGGGCAAAATGTTAAGGTGTTATAATAACTAAAAAGAATACCACTACATAAGTGTTAACATATTACTATAAAATAATATTCTTATACCTAATTATGTATGGATGTGCAACAATGACCAGTGATTTCAACATATCACTCCCAACAGAATGGGCTTATTAAGTTTATGGCTTTTAGCATATTATTATAATACTAAATTTCAAAGAACTCTTAAAAAATACCTTTCTATTTATCTGTTTTAACTGCTGCTGCCCATAATGTCTGAATTGATAATAAAAAACCTTTCACTTGAGAATTCATACGAAAGCAGTATAGGCCATTTTATACTTTAGTAATGAAATACTTTTCCTGCAATGTTAGAAGAAGGGAAAAAGGGCGGGTTTCTTTTAACGTTAGGGATTCAAAGAAGATTTTGATAAAAGAGACATGTTATTTCTTGCTTTAAAATATGGGCAAATCAAATCAAAAATATATTAAAAAATAGAATAAAAATTTATTAGTATAAATATTTGGTATTTTTCAGGTGAATGCCAATGGGAAGGTCGTGCTGGAGAGTGGATGGACCACTGTTTTTTAGATCATAAGCAGCGCGTAACAGAACTCCCTTTCATCACTGTCCAAGACAAGTGGGAAGCAAAACGAACTGAACCAGTGCTAAATTACTTTCTAATGAAATGTTTTGATAAAGTTTTCAATGTTTATCAAATTTATGACAAACGGGGAGGTGAATGGAAATATTGATTTTATTTTTTTTTCTATCTTATTTTTTTCTATAATGAATGTTAGCCATTCTTAATTATATGTTGTTTTGAACTTTTCTGCCCTCAATAGCTCGCACAGCCCACACTATTGGTTTGCATTGTTCCTCACTCACACTTTTTATTATCTACATTCTTAACGGTCGAATCGAGGCGTTAGTTTTAGCCCATACGCTAGGTATAACCTTCCTCAATAACTATACTATATAATGCAAAAAAAAATCGTTCAATTTAACTATCAATTCCCGAGATTAGCAAATTCAAACAAACAAAAACAATACGTGAACTTTCATGATATTATAGATAACAAATATTTATCATTTATTGACCGTGTGTTAGTATTTTAATCATAACACATGCCAGAGGTATGTCTATCTTCGGTTCCATTAATGATATTCAATATGGTAAAAATGTATATTATAATAATAAAAATGTAATACAGTTGAAAGTTTTAACATTGATAAAAAGGCACATGTCTTCAAAATCACTAAAAACTAATTATTCTATCCTTGGGGTTGGTATATTTTTTTGAATTTTGGTTGGTAAAATGAGGTTTCATATCTATATTACGTTATAACCTATTCATTAAAAAAAGTATTATGAAAAACGATTTCAAATTAGCAAAGATATCGACTATTATACATATAAAAGTACAGTTAAATTGAGTACCTCGTCCTTTTGAAGTCGGTCTAAAATAAACACTATAGAATTAATTAGATAAAAGATATAAAACAATTGTTACGAGCTTGTGACTCTTTGCGTGCATTCAGTTTGCTTCAATACTTGTATTTGCTCCTAAGCATAAGTTGTCAATGTCAAAATTTACCCAGAACTAGAGCAGATTCTACTATTAGACTTTTCTATCAATTTTGTTCCATCCAATAATTTTAGCTCGTTATTTTTCTACATTTTTTAACCAAATTATGTAGATACTTTTTTCGACATACTTTTTTCATTTCGAGAGAAGTTTTCAGTCTTTCATTATCTCATTGTATATTCATTAGGTGTCGTTAGTTTGAACTAAATGAATTCAGTCTATTCGCGGTTAGAGGTTAACATTTTGTTTTAACGAATTTCATTTATAATGACAGTTGGTCTCCATTTGCATTAGTGCTTGTTAAGTCCCCATTTTATCCGCATTGCATGGAAATGAAATAAATTAATTCAGCACTTTTGAAATTTCACATGGACAAGCTACATTATGGTGTATGTATATTTATATTACCAATATTATTTATAATTAAAATCTAATAACATTATATATAACCTATTTTTATAGACACATAGGCTATTTCCATATATGCTTTATTTTAATAATAAATTTTATAGTAGCAGAACTCGCGACTGTGCTCGCGCTAAAACTTCAAAAAAGTCCTGAGAAGGTAGGTATCATACAAACTTTCTTCAACTATTTTACCTTCTTATGGGATGAATTTCAAAAAATGCTAGAACACGTTTTTATTTCATTGTATTGAAGAGCATTAATACCAAGTTTCATTCTGATCATAAATATTTTTTTAGGTTGTATTATAACGTGTTTTTCTATGGGAGTGAGATAATCTCCTGCGGTAAAAAGTAACCTATGTCATTTTCCAGCCTCCCAACTATCTCCACACAAAAAATCACGCCAATCCGTTACTCTGTTTTGACTTGAAAGAAGGACAAACAAACAAACAAACAAACAAACAAACAAACAAACAAACAAACAAACAAACACACAAACAAACAAACAAACAAACAAACAAACAAACAAACAAACAAACAAACAAACAAACAAACAAACAAACAAACAAACAAACAAACAAACAAACAAACAAACAAACAAACAAACAAACAAACAAACAAACAAACAAACAAACAAACAAACAAACAAACAAACAAACAAACAAACAAACAAACAAACAAACAAACAAACAAACAAACAAACAAACAAACAAACAAACAAACAAACAAACAAACAAACAAACAAACAAACAAACAAACAAACAAACAAAAACACTTTCACATTTATAATATTAGTATGGAAGTATGGATTGCAACATATCATTTTAAGTATACAGTAAGAAGCATATACTCACATATATGAGCCACAAAACACATACTTTACTGAAATCTTTCTAAATAAATAATAAAATATATTAAATTCAATGACAGGCAATGTTATGCTTTTATTCCAAATATTTGTTATGTTTCAGGAAGAATGATGTGGACCGTTTTAGTAAACGATGAGAACGCTGAGAAGTTCTACTTTGAAGTAGACATCTTCTTACCAAACGTTCCATGTAAAAGGATTGTATATAGGTAAGGTTTAAAATATAAATAAATAAAGATAATTACTCCACAGCGAAGTTTGCAAGAAATGAAGACACCGAATTTATGTCTTAAATCTCCTTTTTGTAAACGATATCTTATCTTATCGTTAGCAAATTTTGTTGAAATTTAAGATTCATTTCCTTAGGGACTTTTGAAGATTCTTGTTAGAAAAATTAAAGTTTTTTTTTTTTTGACTTTATCGTAATAAATTATCGTCAAGCGCGTTTTAATTAAGAAAATTTTTCAGGAGGCCTTGTAAGTGTGAAAAGGATGCTGATTTTCTAGAGCATACACAGAACGTTTACATTCCTGTAGAAAATGTGTTTTCTATGCTCGACGAAAGTGAATCGATGAACTTTACCGTCAGAATTGGTAAGAGCTTTTATCTACTTTACATATTTCTATTCAACGTACATTCCTTTGTATATTATTTAATCTTTACTTCAATGAATTTGACATAATAATGTATATTTTAATAATAACAATATCATATTTATTAAATAAAATATAAAGTTACTTAGAGGTCACTAAAGAAAAATATTTGTGTTCAAATATTGCGTATCTCCAGAATACAAACAGTGCAGTAGATCTAAGTATAATATATAATTCTTACAGGCGAGGTTGAAAACTTGCCGCTGTTGGAGACGCCCACGGCAAGCGAGAGTCTTATACTACTTAACAACGACGAACATAAAGAGAACTAATAGGAGAAAAACATTCTATTGTGCTTTAAATACGAATAAACAGATGTTTTATTCTATAGATAGTTTTAAAAGCATTGTGTATTCTTGATACTTGCCAACCATTTGTAGGTGAACCCGTGTTTTGTGTTTATAATAAAACGACTTGGTATACTTCCACGATATTCTTTAAATAAATACTCTTTTAATCAAATATTTTTTTACACTGTTGAATAATAATCTCCCTATAGTTTCCTATGCATCCCGTTAAATTATGTATACCTAATTTTTGTGACTTGATTGTTGGTTTAGCATTTTTCAATGTTATGTAGCCTAAAATTATTAAATGTATAAGTAAGCTTTAAAGTACTTATCAGTGGCAGTAGTAAATAAATCACAATAGGTCATAGTATAATAAAAACTAATATTATGAATGCGAAAGCTTGTATATGTTGTTTACAATCTTATTTCTTACATCATTAGAACGTGATGGCAACGAATTGCAAACGGAGATTTGCTTAATTTTTCCTCGATAATAATAAAATAATTTCTTACACGCGACGTATCAATCATATGAGTGGAGTTGCATAAAAACTATATATATATATATATATATATATATATATATATATATATATATATATATATATATATATATATATATATATATATATATATATTGATTATACCTAATGTAGTTTCTAGATAATATATATAAATAAACGAGCATTTTATTTAAAGTTAGCATTACATAAACTTACTTAAAAATTCCCGAGCATTCTTAAAATGCTTTTATCGATACGTCTTAATACTAGCACTTCATATAAGTTGTTCTGAGAGCATGTTTCCGTTCATACAGTGTAGTAAAAATAAATGACTTGAGAATTTTCCGATGTAATAAAATAATATGGATATAGAAGTCGATTTCTGCTACATTTTTGTAAAGTATATTTACAATAAAGAAAATTACATATATACTTAATTATATATACAAAGCAAATGTACACTTAGTTATTACTGTACAAGTCATATCCGCGTGTAAAAGCGGCAAGAATGCTAGCCACATTCATAAAGTAAAAAGTTAATTGTGATTGATTTTAATAATAAGATTTAATGTTAAGAAACTATTCTTGATAAAGTCATAAAATTGAAGCTTATTCGATATTTCTAATTTCAAAAACATCTGTCATTTTATTTATTTTTACTACTATTTACTAATTTATAATATATCAAATTTAAAAATATATGATATATATATATATATATATATATATATATATATATATATATATATATATATATATATATATATAAATTTTATAAATAATTTGCACGCAGCTTCGACCGCGTAGTTTATTTATATTCTTACTGATCCAAAACGTCGTAATGCTATATTACATAGCCTCCACCCTTCCTCAATATATAAGTCATAAAGTTCTACATATTAACACGTTCATAAAGCAAACAAAAAAGTCGTCAAATAAATATATACATATAAATACATCACTACTAAAGTTTCAACTCCCTTTTTACCCCCACCGATTTAGGGGTTGAATTTCGTACCAAAGCCGCTGGATTCATAACTGATAGTCCGTATAGGTAAAAATAATTATGTATAGTAAAATTAGCTAAATTTTATTTCAAACAAGACGAAATTTGACCACGTTCCGTCGTAAAACCTTGGCTCAAAAGTGCAATTCTTCAGCTATTAAGGTCTAACCGTCTAAGACGTGCCATTTTTATCACTTTCTAATTCACCGATCAAAAACCTAGATCACCTTCTACTGAGGAAAATTATAAACTTCCACTTATAATAAAGTTAAGATATTAATAAGATTTCGGATACTAGATTTTTACAGAGGTCTTATTAGATATGTAAACGGAAGTGCACCTTGATGTGATAAAATACGTGTAATTTAAACGTATTTATTTAAATTTAGAAAATTGATCAAAATGATGTCTATTATATACATAACATACAATGTACATATATCTCCATTTTCTTTTCACAACTTGAACTGCAGAAAGTCTAGATATTTAATTGAATGTTCCTATTACAAATGTATTGTATTTTTGACTGTATTCAAGTCACTATAGTTTCGGTGCTTTTTTTCGGTATATAAAACTACGTTTTAAATATTAAATATTTATCAAAATAAATAACTTTAAATTTTTAATAAATCTCTTTAAATTACTTAAAATATATTCATATGATACTAACTCATTTACAAATATATGTATATCTATAGAAAAATTACGCAAAAACGATTTTCCGTCATAATATAAATCATATCATGAAATTATGGAAAGATGATATTTATTACTCTTGTTTCCGGCTACAAATTTTCAACGCGTAATAATTTTATACACAATATGAAATTAATTTAATATTTTCTACTTAACATTCATACATATAAGATATTATTTGATATAATATATTTGAACATTCTGTTGTGATCAAATACCAAACAATAATTGAATTAACAATATTTTTTTCATCTGCAAGTCCTTTACTAAAATTTTACGTTTATAATTGAATTCAGAAATTAGGTTACCTAAAATAAAAACTTAAAATAGCCGACTTCCAGGCACTAAAATATAAAAATAAACAAAACGGTGGATTTCATTTAGTACAGATACCTAATCAGATATTTTCGAAATCGGTGCCAACCGATGCAAAGCTAATTTAATATATTTCGATACGTAAAATACATCACAAATTGATGTTTAATATTTTAACTATAATTAGAGTTCATAACTAATCATATTTAACTATTAGATATTCATATCTTAAAATATTGTCGGTTGCCACCGACAATAGCGTTTTTTATCATCTGTCATCAATCAATTGTGCTGCATGTGTATATAAGAGACGCATGCGCAGCCCACCTCGTTGGACGTCGGGAGATGTGTTATACCGGTTGCTAGCGATATTTTATACATTCTAAAGTAGAGTAAACCGTGAAATCAATCCCACGGTTGTCGTAGACAGGAAGGGAGACATGCCCGAATTCACCAACATCCCATAAGCTACCACCTACGTATGGGATCCCTAGCTTAAAAGACCCCTAAACTAGCCTCTAAATTAAATTTCGTTTACCATCGTCAGAACCAGTATTTCTAGTACCTATATTATTTAGGGGGCATTTTAACATTTAGGTGACCCCTAACTGTCGGTGAAGACAGAAACTGTCCTCTAACAGCCCCCTAAACATACTTAGGGGATCCCTTAAACTTAGGTAAAATCGGCCAACAGTCTCTTTAAAGACTGACCCCTAATCTCAGAGTCGGTCAGGGGACTGCTGCCTTTATAGCTCCTGAGGAAGTCTGCCTCGAGTTACGTGCGTAAGTAATCCTAGATCCTACATATAGATCCTATCCTATCCTATTCCAATAAGAAGGAGAATTTCGGTGGGTTTTTTACTAACGATAAAAAAGTGTAAAGGAGCTTATTGAAACTTCAACAGTCATTTTAAACTAGTTTATAAATAAGTATAAATTGTGGGATTATCAGTACGCACTACTATTGTAGTAACTTAAAATTTCTGTAAGTAATAATGCGGTTTCATTTAAATTCAGAGTCACGCTATGTAGATCTCAAGAATAAAGCTTATAAAATATAACAGTTGTAAATATCTTAAGCGAGCTTTAGTTTAAGTGAATATAATAAAAGTATCTTTTGTCAACGTCTTTAAATTGCGGAGCGCGTATCATCTTACTTGATGTTTCCTCATTCTCAAATATTAATTTCTCCAACAGCGAATTAATTCAAAGCCTTACCTTCTATTACGCACCAACAATGATTATGTAGGTGCTGCGGGACTACGAAGTTAATTAAACCTTATTATTTCTAAGCCCTATTATATTATAATAATGCAAACAGCTATAAGCATATCTAGACCATGCCTAATTATAAACTAGCAATTGGCTTTCGCTCGCTTAATTTTTTCAAGCGTTCTTTAGAAAATTTTGTAATACTAATATTCCACGAAAATCACTGTAAATATATTATTAGAAAAGAGTCCATAATTTTTGTTATATAAACAAACTAAATGTATAAAGATACGCTATTGTATCAAAACTGCGTGATAGAAGGAAAAATTTATAGCAACACTTTCTCATTTATAATAATAATAATGATGTCCTCAGCAATCTGTCTCACTGAGAGTAGCCATCTGCGCATGTGATATTATAGTATAAGTGTGTGTGCCCAAACACAAGTGCACTTTAAACAGTGTAGTGGAACGACAGATCGACACGATGCAATGATGACACAATTCGTTGGCTTACTATTACAAGGTTCTATGGTAATTTTAATGAAGTTTAGTAATTTTTACATAGAACTTCGTTATTTTGTTATCGTAAAAAAAAAACAACATAGAACTATGTAAAATTGAATATTTTGTAGTTATAGTGCCGCTATCTAGTGGTTTGTTTTTGCAAAACTGTAGCTAATGACACATAGAACCTTGTAGCATTAATAACTAAATAAGTACTAAAATTGTAACATAGAACCTTGTAATTGTGACTCAACGATATGTATGAGCTGACTTTGAGTTACGAGGGTGTAAAACTACCAATATGCAAAGATTTTATTTATTAGCTAAACCTAGTAACTATAAATAGCTTAACTCTACGCTTGAAACAAATATTTTCGGATCTTTAAACTTATAATGGCTTGCTTATAAGCTCAAAGATCATCTAGGCGTTTATAGTAAAAAAATCTGTGTAGATATGTTATATTCAATTACCGTTTGTAAAGTGAATACTTATTATGAAATGGAATCTTATATCTTAAACTAGCATTGCCCGCGGCTCCGCCCGCGTTCAGATGACCAAAAACCAAATCCTTAGGTTTTACATACTCTTACATTGCAATTTTTGTATTTTTTCTCAGAAATGAGACATTTTCCCGCGGTAAAATGTATCCTATATGTTGAGCCGGACAACCAGCTATCACCGTACCAAACATCAAAATCCCTCCAGTGGTTTTTCTGTGATGCGATAACAGACAGACAGACAAAAATTCTAAAAACTATAGATTCCGCCTCTGTATCGATAATAATGTTTATTTCAATAAGATTTTCCAAAAAAATATCTAACGCACAGATTCGGCTTAGTTACAATTTTATTAAATATATAGATGCCACAAGTTTACTTAAAACAACGTTACTATTCTAATTATATATGTACATTTTCTTTGAGGAATAGAGACAAAATAACTCGAATTCAGACGTTCAACATATATGCTTGTCATCTACAACTTACAACGAGTATACATAATGCTATACAAACACTAAAAGCAATTTGTCTGTGAGGCGAATACCATGTTGACAAGAAAACTGTCTCAATCTATGTTCAAGTTTAAAGGTACTGTTTATATAACAACTTATTTTATTATCAAAGGTCTTTTACTTTTCACTAAGAAATGTTAGACTTTCATATTTAATTAGTAGATGGCTTTTATTAAACGTCTAGCTCCTGTTGGTGACTTTGCTCACGTGGTTTTAGTATTTCTGTTTGATAGCAAACACTAACGATTCAATCAGCTTTGAGCTCTTTGTCTCGAATGATAGAAATTAGACTATTTTCTTCTCTCTTTGATTTTAACTCAAACTTTTATTTACCAATCAATTCACGTGTTATGAGTTAAAAAATCAAACTTTCTTTATTCAGTTTTAGTATATCAGACATAAATTTATAGTGTCACAAGCTCTATCGCCGTTTCAAAAAAAAAACTTGTAAAAATGGTAAATGAATAATAATAAATAGACAAAGAGACAATTTTTTAAAAAATAATTAAATCGGCTTTTATTACATTCAAAATAACCATAGAAATATTAACCCATATTACTTACAAAATAATGTATTTAATTCAAATTAAATATGTGTATATGAAGGAAAACACCATGAGAAGACCTACATGTCCGAGAGTAAATTTTTGAAATACATAATAATATAAAGTCCGCACTTAACCTGCGTGGTGGAGTATGGTTTGATCCCCCTTGTATTGAAGGGAGTTCCGTGCTCAGCAGGGGGTCGTTAAAAAGTACTGAATACGAAATATATCATGCAATAATACAGAAATCGGTAAGTGCAGTTTAGAGTTTGACTGACGCTTTAACGCTGGAGATCACTAGTTCGATCTCGGACAGTACAAAACATTTGTATAATTATGTAATATCACAATGCAAAAAAATACTTATGGCTATGCGTTATTATTCCTTGTCATATTTTTACTACTGACCTGAATATAAAGTACAAAAATAAGAAAGCGAATGAATGAAATTTAAAAAGGATTCAATTTATCGTGTAACATATGCCAAGATAAATTGTAACGCTCACATTTTATTGAGGGGCATTAAAATATCCATCGCACGAGCCTCGTCCATTATTCAGGAGGCTGCAGCTGAGGTTGGCTTTCACCCAAGAGTAGATACTTTGGATCATGTCCTATCGTATTTGTATTTGGCTGTACAGAAATACTTTCATTTACATACATACATAAATGTAAAATTTTCATTCATGCTTAATTACTAAAGTATAATTTTGTGTTTTGACTTATTTTAAAGTATTGAGAAAATATTTCTGGGTATTTATATATAATTTTAGCATACATTTATTTTAACATACAGAAAAAAGGCTTTGTAAATCTATACTAATATTATAAAGAGGTAAAGTTTGTGAGTTTTTGACCTTGTAGGGGTCACAAACTCACAGAATACAACAGAGATTACTCTGGATCTAAAGAACCGATTTAGATAAAATTTGGTAAGAAGATAGTTTGAGACCTTGGAAAGGACAGGATACTTTTATTCCGTAAATCATCCTTTAAGGGGTTGAAAATGGGGATGAAAGTTTGCATGGAGAATCAAGCTAGGGCCGAACCCGAGCAAAGCGAGGGTGAATCGCTAGTACAATGATAAAAATATTATTACTATAAGCAGATAATAAAATATTTTTGAGTAAGATTACTGAATAAATAATATTGTAATTATTATACAGCTTATGTATATTAGAATATATTCAATAAATATCCGTATAATTGAAAGATTTCTTTTAATCATGTGTTTTTTTGCCATAAGGTGATTAATTTATTTTAGATTTCTAGGAATGTGTCCTATTACTTATAGGTAACTCTGGACATCTGAAACGAAAAGAACTATGTATTTTACACAGCTTTAGATGACAATTAAGTTCCTTGTAAAAATAAGTATTAAATATTATGTCTTTATAAATTCATGATTTTGATACTGCTGACGACAAGATTTATTAATCTATTTATTTTCTAACAGAAGTGATTTTTATTACCTTTCACAATTTAACATAAAAAGAAAGGAAACGAATAAGATCGATTGGTAACAATAACAACATTAATAAATTGTATTTTACAACTATAAAAAACCTTGTGAAATATTATAAATAGTCAGTAATTTTGAATCTATTATTTAATAAAAATTTCAAAAGCAATTTAAAAATTACCTGTAACGGAATTTCAACCGTTTAATTTTAAATATAAAAATGGATACTGCACAAGAACAAAGGAAAATATTCCTTTGAAATATCTATGCTCACGCCAGCTTCATTAATAAATACTTTCCAAACTTTTATTTTAGTTTCTCTCTGTAAAGCGAGAGCAATCTTGTGATGAAGTGTTATAATTAAACATAAATATTTGTGAGACTGTAGTTTTACTTAATTACCCAAACATTAATATAGCACTAGCATTGTCCGCGGCTCCGCCCGCGTTCAGATGACCAAGAACCAAATTCGTAGGTTTTACTCTTACATTGCAGTTTTTGTATATTTTCTCAAAAATGAGTAATTTTCCCGCGGTAAAAAGTATCCTATATGTTGACCCCAATAAACAGCTATCACCATACCAAATTTCATCAAAATCCCTCCAGTGGTTTTTCTGTGATGCGGTAACAGACAGACAGACAGACAGACAGACAGACAGACAGACAGACAGACAGACAGACAGACAGACAGACAGACAAAAATTCTAAAAACTATAGATTTGGCCTCTGTATCGATAATAATGACTATTTCAATAAGATTTTCCAAACAAACATTTAATGTACAGATTCGACTTAGTTAGTATTTTATTATATGTATAGATATTGTACAAGTACAATTTTTTCCGGGACTCATTCACACAACCGCCATTCTCATCCGAATAATCTATATATATATAATATCCGAATAATCTATATATATATATATAATAATCTATATAAATATTAAAATCGTTATTCTATTACCGAGCTGCAGTATCTTTTAGAAGAAAAATATATTAATTCCAACTTAGATTTGATAATAATTTCAAGTTGGTACCTCCACGCGTTCCTTAAAAAAATTGTCTTGACAGACATGCAGAACGGTAGACGGACAACGATGTGATCCTGTAAGGGTTGGTTTTTTCGTTTTGAGATACGAAATCCTAAAAATTTTGGATGTTAATAGAGATGTATTGAGATGAATAGAGAGCGTATGTACTGGGGAATGTTAATTCGTTATAATACATCAATCGCAGGCGACTCTAGTATAAAGTATAGTATAAACAAAATAGCTTTGTAAGCTAATTTATGCAGTAAACTGAACCTTATGTAACGAAAACGTGAAAAATGCCATAAATTACCCGCATTATTTCGCATAATAATAACACTTTGTAATTTATTTACTGCAAATATTTTGCTTTCCTGTTCGGAAAGTACACAAATCATATTTATTACAACAATTTTCTTTACATGTGGACTTTCATCAAGTTCCCAGCCACTTACTCATATACCCATTTTTATGTGAGTGCATAATACTAACTTTTCTTGACGTCCTTGTAGGGTACAATATCCTAAACTTCGCTTAGCCACATTTTTCTTAAACATTGCTTAAAATTTGTCATTTTTATCTACTGCGAAAAGGAAGACGTACTCAATGCGGACGCGTGCGTAGGCATGTATTGTGTATCATATACCTAGTCTATACCTACATATGTGTAATAAAATTCCGAGTCAAATCTGTAAATTAACTATTTTTTGGAAAATCTTATTGAAATAGTCATTATTCGATACGATGCAGAGGCCGAATCTATAGTTTTTAAAATGTTTGTCTGTCTGTCTGGGTACGCATCACAAGAAAACCACTGGACAGATTTTGATAAGGTATGATGATAACTAGTTACCCGGGTTAACATACAGGATATTTTTACTGCGGAAAAATGTTAAAACGTTCCAATGGAAGGATCCGAGCGGAGCGTGGGTGAGTCGCTAGTAATTTCATTATAATATACTACATACGTATTTGTACCTAGCTACTTAATTTTTAAAATTATAACTTTACGCAATCATTCTTATCAGCCGGGTATCTAAAGTAAGGAGATTGTCAATCACTGCGATATATGTGTATAATGTAGGTATACATCTTTCACTTCTTTTAATAATATCATCATTTTATTCAAAAACGCTCATCCTGACCTCAGAATTTTGACCTAGGGTTTAGATTTTTGAAGAACAAGTGTATTAAATACTTGTTGTTCAAAAATTCTTGCAGATTTCTTCCTACTTCCCACCCATCTACCCTTTCATAGTATACTAGTAGATATATACCAACCGCAATACACTTCAAAAAGATATATTTAACTTCTTTACTCTTAAAAATGATTGAACAATAAGGTAAGAACTTGGAAGACAAGTGGTCAGATCCTAAATAAATAATAGAATAATAGATATCATTAATTTTAAAATAATGAGTGCGCGCTCTCGGTAAAGTGTTTGTTTAGTGTACTAGAATATAAAAATTAGAAAAACGTACAAAGAAGCAGACGGCAAATTATCAAAGATAATACGTCAAGTACATTTGAAGCAACACGCAGTCGTTTGGCAAGTCATTAAATAAAACGGCCAGAAATTTATTAAAGCCCCAACTCTCAAATTTTCACCGAGACATTACCTTTTATAGCTAGGATATACGCTAAAAATTTGTACTTGTTCAAACGCTTGTTGAAAATGTGGTATTTCTTAATAAAAGCGCGAGGGAAAATTATAGGCGTTTGACTTTGAAATATTCATTCGGGAAGCTAAAGTGCTGAAAAAATGGAAACAGGTGTGAAAGGGTTTATGATGAGTCATTTTTATTTCTTAAAATCTGCACCTTTTAAGACTATAAATTAACTTTAGTATGAGTTTAAATGTCTAGGAGAATTTACTTGAAATAATTTACAGAAAATTTATATTGTACACAAATGTCAAAAATCATCCCTTAAGGTGGTGAAAATGGGGATGAAAGTTTGTATGGGGAATCAACCTAGGGACGAACCCGAGCGAAGCAAGGGTAAGTCACTAGTCTAATATATAAAATTCTCGTGTCACATGTTTGTAACAAAATTCCTCCGAAACGGCTTGACCGATTCTTATGAAATTTTGTGTGTATATTCAGTAGGTCTGAGAATAGGACTTAAACGATTTTTATACCCCTAAATAATAAGGGTGGTCCACCCCCATCAATGATTTTTTAGTTTTTGGACAAACATTTTTTTTTTTATAATTCGGCATAAAAAATACATAAAAAACCTAAATTTTCACTAGCGACGAGCCCGACCGGAGCGAGGGTCAGTTGCTAGTTAAATAAATATAATTTTATTTTCTATCCTCCCAAAGCTCAAAATGAATAAGAAAACAATGAAATTTTATTTTTACCATGTATGCTCAAAACATAGATTTTTAATTTTTATTTATTAGGAAACCAAAGTTATTTAGTAATTTTAAACTCATGATAGCATCTACTCGAGCATCATTAGGATTTATTGTTACATGTTTTAGTCGAACAATAAACTCAGTGATTCAATTGAAACGCTGCATGCAAATTCGAACGACGCAGTTCCGGATAACAATTTGTATTGAAAGCATATGGAAAAGTTTTAGTAACTATATAAACTAAAGATAAATTTTATATTCTTTAAATTGGATTATCTCTTTCGAGATAGATATTTGAGAATTATTCATTTCACTTGTAGAAATGAATTCTACTTTGTGATTTATTTATACTGGTTATAATAAATCGGTCATCAAACTTAGAACAGTCCATTTTCATTTTTCAATTGCTAAAAGAATATAACAATAATATACATACGTTTATTTATTTTATAATATGTACCTCCTCTAGAAAAACTTTTAAAATACAAATTGTTATTACTCGATTATTTTAATTACAGTATAACTATCTAATATATTTAAACGAGCAACTCTTGTTATACCTATATATAATATGTATCAAATCTCATTGATATATATCAAATCTCGGAAATGGCTCCAACGATTTTCATGTAATTTAGTATACAAGGGATTTCGGAGGCGATAAAACGATCTAGATTAGTCTTATGTCTGAGAAAACGCGTGTTTTCGAGTTTTCATGCAGTTTTCGTTTGCATTATTCCACGCAAAATATGGTCGATAATTTGCACGCTCGGGAATAAGCATCGTGGTCAAGCGGTCAAGGTGCAAGATTAACACTCACGGGTGTCCAGGTTCGAATCTCGGTCGCATACAAAATTTTTACTTTTATTTTTTTAAATATTTATTCAAGTTTTAGTTTTTTTTAAAGAAAATTGTACTTTGTAACCAAAAACTCCGAGCGAAGCTCGGTGGCCCAGGTACTACAATATTATGCATGGTATCTTATTTGGGAATTGAGATCCATTGATCTCAACTTTTTTAATGCGTTGGTGCTTATGTTTTATCTGCCAGTTTTATCATCCTTATCTCTTTTTTCTATAACAAAAAGAGAACCAGATGATACCAATATCAGTGTGTGTTTAGAATATGTCATTCCTATATTTGTTTTCTATTAGACGGCGACAATTATTATAATGCACAAATACCTACATATATGTTCATATACATACACATATGTACGTAGACACAAATGCTATTCCTTCAACATGACGACAACTCAATACGGCTGGTGAAAGAGAAAACGCAGCCCCGACAGCTTAACGTGCTCTCCTAGGAGCGGAGGTGTACACACCGGCGGCTTCTCAATTCCGGGCTACAACTGAGTATTTCATGACAGAAATTCCCAGTATCATGGCCCGACCCGAGACTCAAACCCAGAACCCTCACGATGAGCAACTTTATATACTTCCCATTTGTTTTACTATACAATACTGAATACATAATATGAATAATATTTTATAATAAATCAATTTAGAAGAGAAAAATGAAATTTAAGTATATAAATCGTAAATCTGTGCTCAATTTATAATCACCGATTATAAAAAAAGATTTATATAGTCCTTATTCTTATAATCAATTCCGACTAATTCATTGTATTCTTAAAATATAATTGTATCTTGTGTTAAGGCTAATTGAATATTTATTAAAGAGACTCACTAGAAGATTTTTTAAATTCATGAATATTAAGAAAAAAATATTCGAGCATTTTACGGTGTAAGGTTTTAATTATTTTTTGATTCACATGTAGGCCACTTTGACTGTCTGTTACCTTTATTAAGTCCATTTATCAGTCTCGACGGGTTACCAATTTTGGTTGAGAGAAACGTAGCGGAAAAATGCCGTGTTACAGTACAATACTGCGCTCGTAGGACGTGTCATGTGCGTTGAAAATCCTTCACATGCAAATTTTAAATCGTATTGTTACTGCAATTGTGGTAGTATTGATACGAATGTTGTTTGTATTTGCTCTCGCGAATTCATATTTACTCGATGCAGTTTTTTTTTATATAGTGGGATATTATTTTTAAATAAGTTACTTTAGTTTTTGACTTTACTGACCTGTTATATTTAATAAATCAACTAGCATTGCCCGCGGCTCCACCCGCGTTAAGATGACCAAAAACCAAATTCTTAGGTTTATATATTAGTATACTCTTACAATGCAGTTTTTGTATTTTTTCTCAGAAATGAGATATTTTCCCGCGGTAAAAAGTATCCTATATGTTAACCCGGATAACCAGCTATCACCATACTAAATTTCATCAAAATCCCTCCAGTGGTTTTTCTTTGATGCGGTAACAGACAGACAGACAGACAGACAGACAGACAAAAATTCTGAAAACTATAGATTCGGTGTCTGTATCGATAATAATGTCTATTTCAATTAGATTTTCCAAAACAAATATTTAATGTACAGATTTGACTTAGTTACAATTTAATTATATGTATTGATATAATTTTGCATGTAATTTTATGTTACTATATTAGATTCTTTTGATTATTTGTTATTCTTTTTGATATTTCTTTTTAAATAAATTAGGCTTCATTAGTAAGTTTTAGTATAAATAAAATATAAATTAGTGAGTTTTTTTACTAAATTAAAATTAAACTGAATTTTATTGTATGCTAATTAATATACCTAATTAAAATATTATGAAATTAATAAAAATATAGCTGTTTAAATAGTTTATAAAGTTAGCCAAACATTACTCCAAATGACGTCCTAAATGGCTATATTATATGTATGTATGTATGTTATAATTTATATACTCGTAAATAGCGCATCTGGAACATTTTTATACGATTTAAATTTCTTTCTTAAAAATAACTTTAATATTATAATTAAAAATATGTTTCAACAATAATTTTAAGGAGATGGTTCGATGTCATTCATATACATTTATTTAATAAAAACTTTTTAACAAAAAATACCTAAAAATACCTAAAAACTAAACATGGATTTTCATTTAGAATAGATACCTAATCAGATATTTTCGAAGTCGGTGCCAGCCGATGCAAAGCAAATCTAATATATTTCGATACGTAAAATACATAATATTTACCTATTAGATATTCATATCTTAAAATACTGTCGGCTGGCAGCGATTCCGACGAATTGAAAACCTCCTCCTTTTTGGAGTTAGAAGTCGGTTAAAAATCGTACTGAATAAGCACACTTAGACAAAGACTTTAGGAGCCATACTGTTTTTATAGTAGGTAGATTTTTTTTTAATTTACAAAACAATAATTATATAGATATATTAAAAATATATAAAAAATAATAAAAAATAGTATTTACACACTTGTGTGTAAATGTACATGTATAATGTATATACTAGATACAAATATATCCAAAACTTGCTTATACGTGTTAAAAATACTAAGTTCTCAAGATGTTTAGGTATTCAGAATATTGTAGACGAGTAAAGCTTAAATTAGTCTGCTGTGTATCATTTATTTGGAAAAGGAATTCTCTTTTATCGTAAATATTGCTATATATGTTGAAAAATAAAGAAAAATCCAGTATTTCTAACAAAAATGCTCATGAAAGTGTATAAAATGAAACACAAAGCTCTCAAGTTAGAATGGACGGAGCTCGGACAAAGTTGCATCTTATGTTCATATTATTCTGAATACTCTATTGTAAGAATAAGTAGTGTAGGTGCTCTTACCTACAGTGACGTGCTGTGTGCTAGAACATTGCAACAAGTTTTTATTGAAATTGTTCCAATGAAACGTTTGAAAACTTTCACACTTGTATACGAGAATATGATTTGTTGACTATGACTGTTTAATTACATTTAAATATTACCATTGTGTTTTTTTTTTTTATTTATTTTTATATCTTAATGTGGTTTGAATAAGTTTAAATAATCCTACTAATATTATAAATGCGAAAGTTTGTGAGGATGTCTGGATGTCTATGGATATTTGTTATTCTTTCACACAAAAACTACGAAATGGATTTTATTAAAACTTTACAATAATATAGCATCAGAATAACACATAAGCTACTTTCTATCCCGGAAAATGCACGGTTTCCGTGGGATAGACTTGTGTTTGTTTCGAACCCGAGTGAAGCGAGGGTGAGCCGCTAGCAATAATATATTCATATAAGATAATTATGAATCATTTGTGATTATTATTATTATTATTTATAATATTCCTATTATTAATATTATAAAACTGTCACTAGAAAAAGGTACTTCTCGATACTTAAAGGTAGTTCATTGACTATGTGCAAGCATCCAGCGCTCAAAGCAACTAGTAAGTATTGATTTCTATTACGAGAAAATCTTTTATTTTCAGCAGATTTCGCATTATATTGACACCGAGATATTCACATATCTTACATCTAAATTCTCATTTTTTGAAAGGGATCCCGTTCATCGAACAACCAATTTAGCTATTGATTTGATCTCTTTCGGATAATGTTATGTGAAATCCTATCTCAGTGACTGGTATGATTATTATATCTAGAATGCCCTTAAAATTCAGGCATTCTTTCGTTTATTATTATCGAAAAGGCATTATTGAGACCTGTATGAACTATAAATACGCATTTTGGCAGAGCAGTTCATATAATGATTGTACGTGAGAGCTGTAACAACCTATATTTCACTTTTAAAAGCCGGTTTTATCGAACAAAATGACTTATCCTATATATTTATAGCCAAATAGCATTTCACTCTAAGGCACCATACGTTTATTCATATTACCGAATTATGACGTATTCGCATGACAATTAGTCTTATAGTCGATTTTTTCGAATAAATTAGGGATTCTAAACCATTTGTTATACAAATATTCTTTAATTTACCGGAAGTCGATAAAAACATCTTTGCATTATCGAAAATACACTTATCTGGTAGGGGTTAGAGGGTTTTAGAGTCGGTCCCCCCAAACGTGTTTGTGCGTTCACCTTGTCATGGTGGGGGGCTCAGTAGTGCCCGGCAATCCAGCCGTGGCGTTGGCGTGAAGCCAAGAAACGCACAGGGAGGTGGCCCACTTCGGTGGGCGGTGGCAGGTGGCCCTCTTCGGTGGGCGGTGTACCATGCGGGTTGCTCCTGGTACTTCTTCTCTAATAGCAGAGTGGACCTTGGAGCAACCCCATTTTAGTTTTACTGGCTTTACCGGTGAGTCCCACACCTCGTGCGTAAATGCATTTCCCAACGTTAAAAAAAAGAGCTTAGAGCCATTTCACCCAAGGGTTGGCATAATTGTAACAAACGACTGGGAATTCATGGTTTTTATTCAATACCTATCATAGTTTATGTTCTTATTTTGTGCAATAGTTACGAAAACTTAATATCAAGCGATGGCACAAACTACTAAAAATTGAATCAATTAAATTCATTACGAATCGTAATAATTGTTTCACCATTGGAAAGCTACATTTTCCAAAAGTATAAAAAAAAAGTAAAAGCTAATGACCGGCTTGATGGTAAACAACAACTGACAATATGAAAGGAGAAGTATGAAGAAGACAAGGCGGAAGTGAATAGAAGAAGTAGAGTTTTGACTTCCTGACTGAAGAAATAACTCACTAAGCGCTTTTATTGCGAGAAACGACACGTTACGTCGATACCTATTTCAAATTTTTGTGAAGAGCTTAGAACGTCTGCGATTAATTCACTCTACACTTTTGACGTCTCTATTATATATTGGGATAATACATAATAGAGAGTTCGTTGATTCATAATATCAATAAGATATTTATGTATAAGGAAAATAGAAATTTTACCAATAGATATAACTATTTTATAATTTATTTGTAGTTGTGACCAACCTAAAACTATCTTGTCAAAGGGGTAGGTAGCGTGGGGAAGTGATGGGATAGTAAATGGTTTGTAAACATTTACTATCCCTATTTACTATCCCTTTGTTCTATCAAGAGTGTACGAAATATCCGGGCGGTTTCGTCAAAATGCCAGCTTGTAGTAAGATGTACTAAGTCCATTTTAGTTATTTGCAACATGTCTTAAAATGGTGAGCTGTAGAATGAAGTTATGCATTTCCGGTACCGTTAGTTGAGGATTGAATTTAAAGGAACAAGGAATTTAACGTATTTTGCATTTACAAAATTGTATATTATTATCGGTGGATGCGCATGTTGATTATTTTGCAGCCTTTGAGAGAAAGCGATCTGCTTCCTTCGTCTTCCGTCTCTTTAGTATAATTGACAACAAACATGATTTTCCCCCTTATTTATCATTTAATTAAAATAAATGTACTAACATATTTTATAAGTGTTCTAACTTACTAACAACATATTTTATGTACATCTCTAAAATAATCATTATTATAATTATGTACGTTAATGAACTCTTCAATAATATATTCTTACTTTCTAACATGAAAGACATAATTATATGAAATAGCTTGTACTCAAGCACAAAAGATCAAGGATTTTCCCGTATTTGTGCTGTTTCGTTTACAACATCACATGAAAGCTCGATCCTGTTCTATGAGAATACGGAATAAGGAAATAGAAACTATTTTTAGATTAATTCAGATAGAATTAAGCTGTCTTATTAATTTAAAATGTATCTTATATACTTAACATGTCCCTTTGAAACTACCCAAGCATTTTATTTTTATTTGAGTTGGCATATATCCACAATATAATACGCGTCCATCTAAAGAAGCAAGGCTGCCAATCTTTTTGGGTAATTCCCCTCTTTTGAGATTGGTGCAACCTAGCAGAGGTTTTACTATATTAAGTATTTATTTTGTAAGTATATACATATACAAATGTTATTGAATTAGCAGAGATTATATTTAATTTAAAAAGATCTTTATTTTAAGTAAAAATGTAGTTCATATTCAAATTATTCAGACTTATTGCTTTTTAATATATTACAAATCTGCTTTATTACATTTAATAATATACTTTAAAAAAGTAAAGAACACGCTTTAATGATGAACCGAACTATAAAGTAAAAAATAATTTTTAGTATAAGTATAGAGTGATTAACGAGAAAATTTATGTTATTGTGAAAAAAGCGTGGGGTGCTTTGTACAATATTTTTATACTAACTGTACTCTTAGGAATCGTACCAATGGAATATATTTTATAACAATTAATATCGAGCAAACCACGCTTTTTAAATTATTATTTTTTAATAAATTATTGCATTGTCATCGGTACTTGTTAAATGTGCAAAGTTTCAGTTCGATCTGAAGTTATGAAGGGGGTTAAAATCGTGTTCAAGGATTTCGTTACATAGATAGATAGAGGTGAAGCTAATATAAGCGTGTTAAGAAGAAAAATCCAACGTTAATTTGCAATACAATTACGAATTTATTCTCACCTTTATTTATAAAATATTTCTGTGATATTTTCTCTAAAACCTCTAACAAATTCAAAAACATACAAACATATTGTAAAACATACCATAACACCGAACACTCTCGATTGCTTCTCAGTTGAATACACTAACAAAATGCAGAGATAGTTTCGTGTGACAAAGGCTCGTAAACATTTGTTAGTTATTCCTTTGTTCTATCAATGCTCACCGAGGTACGTCCGGGCTTGAAGTGAGGAAAATGTGAATATAACGTAAAGAAAATATTATTTAGTGAACATCCGTTGTTTTAAAGTAAAATATTTTATTTAACCCATTTTCACTGATAAATGAAAAATACATATATCCAAATCTACGAGTATACATATAATAAAATTGTAACTAAGCCGAATCTGTACATTAAATATTTTTCGGAAAATCTAATTGAAATACACATTATCGATACAGAGTCCGAATCTATAGTTCATAGAATTTTTGTGTCTGTCTGTCTGTCTGTTACCGCATCACAGAAAAATCACTGGAGGGATTTTGATGAAATTTGGTATAATGATAGATGGTTATCCAGGTCAACATATAAAATACTTTTTACGGTGGGAAAATATCTCCTTTCTGAGAAAAAATACAAAAACTGCATTGTAAGAGTATACTAATATGTAAAAACCAAGAATTTGGTTTTTGGTTATCTACGCGGGCGGAGCCGCGTGCAATGCTAGTTCAAAATATATCAAATAAAATATTATTCTGTAAAATATGCATACTTTATTTATTATTTGCAATATTAAGTACATTTCACATGAATCCTTCTTGTACACTGAATATATTTTAACATACAAGATATAAAAAAAATATAAATACAATATTTTATCCGATTTAATAAGTAGTAGAAAAAATTACAATAAGTGACTGCATTATACTGGAGATGTTTATTATTATTATAATAATTTAAACCATTGAAAATTTATATAAATATAAAACTCATGCGAATTTCAAAACTAACCAATTGATATACGAATCCATTTTCAGCCCGACTGATGGAAGCCGACAGGCTTGTGCTAGTTTCTGCTATTAGAGCTACATCAGAATTTCAGGGCATTCTGTTGTAGTATACCTAATACTATTTGTAAGCAAATACACTGTGTCGTATTGTACAATTAAAAGCAAGAGAGTATAAATTGGATTAGATCCCTTACATACTTTATATTTATACGTAATTATGTTAAACAAAAAAAACTGTATCTTGGAAATGAGCAAGATCAGTTAGTTTAATATAAACTATAACAATTAATTAGAAATCATTTAACACTATCCCAATCACCTGAGGGACTTTGTTAGTTTAGTTCTTAATTTGAACACGAGAAATACGTAACGATTGTAACATTACAGTATTTCTCAAGAGAGTAAAAGATATTATTCGAATCAAAAACTGCAATCTATATAGTCTTTAGTAGAAATAACATCACGATCTTTTATTTTATTATAAAAACACAATCGCCATTTTCACATCACAAGATAAAACTGGCTTAGCTATAAATATTCTTTTGGAAATATTTGTAATATAAATTTTTTTAAAGAAGGCATATAGTTAGGTCTACAAAATTGAATTGAAAAAAATTGCAAAAATTTGAAGTCAAAAATTAACTGTATTGTATAAATTAAAACAAAAAAGGATGTAATAATTGTGTCAATTACGAGTATCTTCAGACATTTTCCAATAGTGTTTTTAAGGTCTTTTTAAAAAATTTATCGGTCTACTGTTATAAATGCGAATGTTTGTATGCGAGTGTGAATTAGTATGGGTGTGTGTTACTACTTTACGCTAAAATGACTTGATCGATTTAGATGAAATTTTGTAATAACTAAACAAAAATAAATCTATCCCACAGGAACCGTATATTTTTTGAAAATAAAAAGTAGCCTATTTGTTATTCTGATGTATGAACTATTTTATTGTATAGTTTCATTAAAATCCAATCACTAGTCTTTGTGTACTAAGCTGTATAAGTTATAGTTTTTTAACTATCTGACGGGAATTCTTTAATTTTCAGGGATGAAAAGTATCTAATATGTTGACCGAGGATATAAGGTACCACCATGCAAAATATCATTTAAATCCGTCTAATAGTTGCGGGGAGTAGCCCGTATAAACAGACAGAGAAACAAAAAAATTGAAAAAAAAAATGGATTTTTTCTATTTCTCTTCTTACATTCCCTTAACTCGGTTTATAGCATTTTTTCTACGTACAGACATTCAACCTCTGCAGTTTTATTATATGTATAGATATATACTATGACCTAGAGTAACACAGTCACACATTAGCACAATAAACACCAATTTTATCTTTTTATAACAGTGTTCAATCAACAATAATATATGTAGGTATAACCAATTAAAAACGTATGTTATAATAAACATTAAACTTAACATACAACTATATGAAATTTAGATAGCCCGCTTTAGTAGTAGTATAGTAGTAGTGCAACTCATAGCAGGGCTCTATGAAGTTTTCATAATTATTATCGCAAACACACACCGACCACTAACTCTGCAGTTAAATTAACTACTGCACCAGATTTCTCTAGCACCCTTTTGTTTATAAGCATATATATGCACGTTTTTATTCAACTTTCATAATCTATACATATAATAAAATTGTAACTCAGTCGAATCTGTACATTAAATATTTTTTGGAAAATCTAATTAAAATAGACATTATTATTGATACAGCAGCCGAATCTATAGTTTTTAGAATTTTTGTCTGTCTGTCTGTCTGTCTGTTACCGCATCACGAGAAAACCACTGGACAGATTTTGATGAAATTTGGTATGATGATAGCTGGTTATCCGGGTCAACATACAGGATATTTTTACCGCGGGAAAATGTCTCTTTACTGAGAAAAAATACAAAAACTGCATTGTAAGATTATACTAATATGTAAAACCTAAGAATTTGGTTTAGTTTCTACTATAAAGATACAAAAATATTTTATTAAAGATATACATATATGGTTGATATTTAAGTTCTTGATGACACTATGAATAAAAATCATGACAATGTGAACTCAGGACAAACATTCGTTAGAGATCCACGTGTCTCGTTTAACGTGACTCGCCTAACGAATGTAAAACATAAGCATACCAAAGTGTAAGGATTGTGTCTTGAAAACTATACATGAGACGAAAGCTTTAAAAGCTTGCATTTTAATCAGAAATTATTATATATCATTATTAAAATTTCGAATGGCTGTAAAATATTTGAACATATTTCGTAATTACAAAAGGAAATATATTGGTACTATATTGCATCACAAGGGGTAACTGGTTCTATTTTCACATAAGAAAAATGTTTTGACTATATAATCATAGACGTTTATCCTAATCTGGTTAATAAGGGTTATGTTAAGCTACTCCATTCACTATGCTTATACTTATTTTCGTGTGCTTGTAGGAACAAGATCCACAACAGTGCGATTTTAATGCATTTTCTGCCCCGCATAACCACTTTGTGGAACCAGCTATCGCCGGCGGCCTTTCCGAACCGCTACGACCTGGCCACCTTCAAGAAGTCACCATCAGTTCACCTTGTCGTGGTGGGGAGGGGGGGGGGTCAGTAGTGCCCGTCAATCCGACCGGGCGCGAAGCCAAGAAACGCACAGGGAGGTGGCCCACTTCGGTGGGTGGTGGGAGGTGGGCGGTGTACCATGTGGGTTGCTCCTGGTACTTCTCTGATTGCAGAGTGGAACCTTGGAGCAACCCCATGGTTGTGGTGATCTGCTTCAGCAGACTTGCCGTCGGGACGTCGTAGTTGAATGCGTAAGCGATCCTGCGATGCCCCATTAAGACGGGGGAAGGTTTTGTTGGGTTTTAGTGGGTAGTACTGGCTTTATTACGCCGGTGAGTCCCACACCTCGTGCGTAAATGCATTTCCCAACGTTAAAAAAAAGTATCCATACTAATTATAAATTTGAAAGTGTGTTTATTTGTTTGTCCTTCTTTCACGTTGAAGCGGACGGATAAATTGGCGTGAATTTTTGTAAGGAGATAGTTGGAAGGCTGGAGAATAACATAGGCTACTTTTTACCGCAGGAGATTATCTAATTCCCACGGGAAAAGACTTTATAATAAAATCCAAAAAAAATGCTCTTCAATAAAATTAAATAAATACGTGTTTTAGCATTTTTCTAAATTCATCCTATAAGGGGGTAAAATAGGATGAAAGTTTGTATGAAACTACCTTTATAGAGTTTTTTTATTAGTTTTAGCGCGAGCGAAGCTGCGGATTCTGCTAGCATTTCTATAAAGGTACACGTACACCAGGCACTTTTTAAGGCTTCGCCTAAGATTCTAAGCAGAGATTTCAGGCAGGACCATCTAATGTGCACAACTAAAAAATCATTATTTCACGGAAACGAAGTCAAAATAGAGATCCTATACGTTAGGATATTATTTACTGGTGTGTCAAGTTCCATCGAATTCTGTTTCAAGGTTTTTATCTGCACTTTAATCTACATTTACATCTACACTATTAATATAAAGAGGAAAGATTTGTATTTTTGTATGTTTGTAAACTCAAAACCTACTGGACCGATTTAGACGAAATTTGGTAAGAAGATAGTTTGAGATCCTAGGAAGCACATAGGGTTTTTATTCTGGAAATCATCCCTTAAGGGGGTGAAAATGGAAATGAAAGTGTTTGAGGAGTCAACCTAGGGACGAACCCAAGTGAAGCGCGCTGAGTCGTTAGTAATTTATAGCGCTTATACCTAAAATATGGTTACATGGTCTAGTTTATCGAAGTGCAATATAATCAAAACCCTGGCTAGTTATAAATCATATAAAAATAAAAAAGGATTCTATTAGTAAAATAGATTCACAGAGAGAATACAATTTTAAACCAATATACTCGTACATTTAAAATTCCTAATTCTACGATTCACAATGTGAAAAAGTTTTACAATTTCAACGATTTACTATTTTCGCTTTTTTTCCTAAAATATTCCACATAGGTTTTATAGTATAATAAATAGTTGTTTGAATATAAAGGATTAATGATACTAAAAGCTTTATTTAATAACCAGTAAAGTGGAAAAATTGCAGTCGCATGTCCAATAAAACATCATATTATGTGTTATTTTTGAAGTTATACTTCTTTTGACATGTTTGAAAAAAGTTATGAGAGTAAAATTTTTACGATGCGCGCTCACATCCACAGCCAAAAAGCGACATGATGAAGTTAACTGAAAGCGACAAGATGAAGTAAGCTGCATTCCTTTTACAAACAGAGATGCGAAATTTTATTCTTTACAAAAATAATTTATTTACTTTCTTTTTTAATTTATTTACTTAAATTCTCTACAAATTTCAATGACTTTTGCCGTAAAGTGTATGCACTTTACGGCAAAAGTTTAGTTTCCGAGATATCGGCGAAAAAAGATTTTTCAAGATGGCGCCTTAAGCTCCACCGGAATCTGTCAGCATTTTATGACTTTATAAGTGATCCTAAACCTTATAAAATAAAAAAAATGATCGAAAATTTAGTGCAAAGTTAAATTCTATTTTTACTGTAGTATTGAGTGCATTTTGCTGTCTTGAAAATCTCATAATTAAAGACTTGCAAAAGCTTTTAAGAAAAATAACAGTCGAGTTCAAAGTTAGTTAAGTTACTTCAATTGTAGAATTGCCAGGTTATTTTACAAGTTAATTAAATATTTTTTTTAATTTACTTTCCGTTGAGTTGCTTTATAAGAGATCTTAATCATTTCTATTGAAGCTAAACGAATTAAACATGCGACCTAGAAAAAAGATTTTATCGAGCTCAGGCTTAATTTTTTCGTAGTAAAAACGTGCTTAATTATTTTAAATGTTATCACTTAAATGGTTTTATTCTAACAAAATAATATCAAAGCTGTTAATTTAACTTTTCAAAGTTGTATGTTAAAAGTATTATTATATTCGTATCGGCTTCTCATATAAATCGCATATCTACGTGAATGTTATAAAGAGGTTAAGTTTATAAGTATGTATGTATGGGGTAATCTCCGAAACTACTGATCCAATTCTAAAAATGCTTTAATAATAATAATAATAAATTTGTTGGGACCAGATAGTTAATACACTACACATATATAACTTTAAATACCTACATTTCCCAGCCTATGCAAAGCAAATCTAATATATTTTGATACGTAAAATACATATTTACCTATTAGATATTCATATCTTAAAACATTGTACGCTGGCACCGACTTCGAAAATATCTGATTAGTTATCTATTCTAAATGAAAACCTCTGTTAGGTTATTTTTTACATTTTACTGCCTGGAAGTCGTTTTTTATTTTTTCTTAAAAAGTTTTTATTTTTCCATTTTTAGTGTAGACGTAATAAGCAGGTAATTTGTAAGAAGAAAGTTTTTAATAACATATTCGATTAAACAATTTATTTAAAAAATATATTTATTGTTGATTTTTTTAAAAAAACACTCATCTGATTTCGATAAAATTCATATGCTACCACTTGGGAAGTATAAACAAAAAAAAAATTCAAATCAGTTCCGGCGTCTTCGAATAATCGGTGAACATACATACATAAAAAAAAGATTCCGACGAATTGAGAACCTCCTCCTTTTTGGAATTGGAAGTCGTTTAAAATTAATATTACACTATGTATTTAAAAGCCTTTTGTTTACTTTTAAGAAATATAAAGTATGCTCGATTTCTGTTTGTGTGGAAAATGAACACGAGTAAGGAAACTCACGCCCTCGGCGTAAACCTAATTATTCTTCTTAGAATGACTGTATGTAAACAGTATTTTTTGATCTTATTTCTCACACAATGCTCTTTTATTTAAATAACTTTGTAATGTAATTATATAGGCAAACAAATAGATTATTATAAATAACAGATAAGGCAATGGTAGCCCACTGGTAACGAGCTAGCTTGGGAAACCGAGTGAAGCGGGTTCAAATCCCGGGTCTTACACCTCTGATATTTTCATGTGCGAATCATTTCTAACTTGATTACCACTTGCCTTACGTTGAAGGAAAACATCGCGAGGAAACCTGCATGTCTGAGAAAACCTAGCAAGTTTTCGAAAGACTTGTGAAGTCCACCAACCCGCAGTCGGCCAGCATAGTGGTCTATGGTCTGATCCCCCTCGTACTGAAGGGAGGCCTGTGCCCAGCAGTCTGACGTTAAAAAGGGTTGAACACGTACATACAAATAACAGATAAAAGATGATCTATTATTATTGAAAGATATCTTCTTTATTAGATCAAAGTCTTTTTCAGATCAGTATAATACTTGCAGACGTGCAAAAGAATTGGTCTCATGAAATGGCAAAGTTTTTAAGGGAGTTGAAAATATTATTGAAACTTCTCTTAAGTAGATGTAAATCCAGTTGTAACTTGTTCACATATGGAAATTCTTTTTAAACTGTGATAATTCTAAACTGATATATAAGTGTAGATAGAAATATATAACTACTTATACTAGAACCTTCTAAATTATTATTATTATCATTATTTAACATTGACGTTATGTTTATGTATAAAAAAATATTTTAAAAGTAAACTGAATGCTTTATATGACTTATATATAATATGTAGAGTTGTATATCTATGTCGTTCTAGATCTGCAACTTATGACATACATAAGTATTACATAAAAATAGAGCGACTACGTTTTGCAATTTTTTTTTTATTTTTTTTTTTAAGTTACTTAATTTTAAGGTGAATAGTAATAGAAAATATACGTCAACAATATTTATTTTATCAAGTTTTACTCTAAGACACTATAAAAATCAATGCGATTTTTGTATTTTTTACTCACTTACTTTACTTACTTATACTATATTTTGAACTAAATTTATACCACATTTTCTCTTCAGCTATTAACTTACGATGAAAGGACTAACTTTATCTCAGTTAAAACACTTTGCCAAAGCGGTCTAGACTAAGGACAGAACTCATCACTGTTGATTGAGTCATAGACTTTCAGACTTTCCTACATAGCACACCACTTACTAAAACAATTATAGTGGGCTTTTTTTCTATAAGTTATGTTAGAAAGTTATCCATTAGATTCGTACTTATATATTCATTAGGGTTTTATAGCCAAAAAGCAAACATGGGATCCATTTTTCTCAGAGAATACTGGTATTATGTATGGACGATGTATACCTACATACCTAAATTGCAAGGTCAATGTAAACTGCGAGGAGATGGTGAAATCAAATTACAAAAACTTTAAAATTAGGGTGGCACTTAACACGTCATGTAATTAAGGAGTAAAAAAATTGTGCATAAGAATGTCAATATTTGGATAGTTCTTTAAAAATGAAAAAGTTGTTTCTAAATTACTTTAAGGCAAATGGTGATCATGTTGGAAAAGATTCGCACATGAAATATCAGAGGTGCGAGACCGGGGATTTGAACCCGCTTCACTCAGTTTCCCAAGCGAGCGCGTTACCACTGGGCTACCACTGCCAGTGAATATTAAATTACGAAAAAAAAACTTTCCTAAAGACTGCATACTCCCTATGTGGAATATACTCGTCAAACAATTTTTTGCATTAATTTAATGATTAATCGGTGAGTCGTCTTTCGTTTTTATATACGAGTATATGGAAATTAAAACATCCTTATACATAAAACTTACTAACAACAGTATGTGCACAGCTTTAAACATAACTATAGTATGATTTTTCTTTGATAGAATAATATAACGTATTATTACGCATTACTTTCACCTCGCACACCATCTGGACCTGAAATGCGATTGTTTATGTCACTTGCCCTGTTCTACTCACGTGTCGTGAGAATTTCAGCTTAATTTATAATATATAAGTGGGCACATAGACTGAAATATTAATATATCATCTGTACAGTTAGTTATATACTCGTATTTAACAGATTTTATTTACCTTGAATATTTGTATATTACTTATTTAGTTAGTGGGTTTGTTTGTTTAGATCAAATCTTGCAAGCTGAATTAGAACTACTTCCTCTTATCGTACAGAGTTGAAAGTTTACATGTCGGTCCAGTCTCGATGACAATGTATATTTATGATAATTAGACCCTGATTTTCTATCTGGGATTGACTCCGAAACGGAAATGAAGCAACTCCTCAACAAAGATATCAAATTTTATATACGCGTTCAATGAGTTATAATGTAGCACGTTCTAGTGTTCAAGAACACCATGATTGGCTGCTGCACCCAGGGATGACTCCAAATGAGAAATCTCCTTAACAGTTAACAGCATAGGTGCGAAATGTTGTACTTAATTATATCAGTCAGTATAAAGTCTAAAGTCCATCATGGCCTGGCTGCTGCACCCAGATTATTAGAAATCTCAGTAGTCAACGGTACAGATAAAAAAAATTCAGTGTCACTGAATTATATACATATGTATATACAAAACTATAATATTTAATGTGCAGGAAAAAAATAGACGAATAATTTATATCGACTGAGTTCATTGAATTAATTTGCGAAACCCTGCCGAATAAGAGTTTGAAAAATTTATGAATAATTGGATATTTGAATTGGATAAAATTAAAAATTTTAAGTAAATCCCGACACAAAAAAACTCTAAAAAGTAAAAGATTCAATTTCTCTCTTAGCCTTTTAACTTCACCAAAAGCGCGTCGGAGGACACTTATTATAATAGATAAGAAATTTTAATAGATATGAGCCCAATTAATCAAATATGAGGTCAATCTGCTGAAAGTTTCTAAGGAATTAAGCATCCCGCAGACTATTTGATGCTACAGCATCAGCTCAAGGTTAGCAGTCTCGGAAATACGACCGAAGTAACAGTACACCAGATTTGAAATTATTCGGATTTCTGAAAGTTAGTAAGACCCTTTTGTTAAGTAGGAAATGAGCTGATGATCATCAAACATCTGAACAGATCTTCATAACAAATAGCTAAGAACTGCCTCAATCACGGCAGCTTTCAAGCAAAAATATACGCATTAAAATTGTTTCATTTGTTTAGGAGCTACGATGCCACAAACAGAGACACATACACATAGACACACAGACAGACAAACACGTCAAACTTATAACCCCTCTTTTTGCGCCGGAGGTCAAAAAAGTCTTATTTTCTTTCACATGCATCTATCTATGTAGTTGACTTCGCGGTTTTATTTTACTTTTTGGTTTCCGAAGTTTAAAATGCTTTATAATAAACATGGTCATCATGGTCATTCGAAACGTTAAAAATTAAAATAAAATCGCGAAAATATCATATATATTCATGCTAATTAAATATAAGAAATAGTTCTATATCTATATAATCTTAATCTGAATGCACTAATTCACGCATCATCAGCAGTTTAGCAATTTCCAACAATTCTTTAATTTTCGTCCTTGATAGGCAACTTTAATCAGGTTTTTTAAACACGTGATATTCTCTTTTATTTACTTTGTTGCATCTACAATAACATCATTTAACAATATTTATTGCACAATTTAACTTTTATAGGCCTGCCAAATAAACGGGACCAAATTTTAATGGGTGTTTTGTTACCTTGTTTCGTTTAAATACACCGTTTAATTAAAACTCCTCGCCGTATCTTTATTAAGCGTTACGTAATAAATATGGAGTCTAATGATCTTGAAAGCATTGCAATTTCGTCATATAAATTTTACCCTAAAATTGCACACTAACTTAGGCTAAAGTATTATTTTAGACAAAAATCTAGCACAGTCGTATATGATTACTACACTGGGTTGCGTATCTCCACAGAAACAACCAACTGCAAAAATGCATACATCAAATTGGTGTCTTCCATGTAGTGACAGTGTCTCTTAAAGAGATATCCCATTGAGCCACGAAGGCGTTTCTTGCATATAGCACTTTATTATACTTAATTTTATAAGCACTTTTGAAGAAGTAATCCATACTTTAATATTATAAATGTGAAAGTGTGTTTGTTTGTTTGTCTTTCTTTCACGTCAAAACGGAGTGATGGATAAGGGAAAATACGTTTTAATACAACCCAAAAAATTGTTTATAATTAGAATTACTTGAAACTTGGTATTAATGCACTTTAAAATAGCGGATGTAGGTATGTATGAAACCTACCTTTTCAGAGTTTTAATGTAGTTTTAGCGCGAGCGAAGCCGCGAGTTCTGCTAGTATTATTATAAATTCGAAAGAGTTCGTGAGAAACAAGTATTTTTCATATTTACGTTGTAAAGGCTAGACGGATTTAAATGAAATTTAGTATGGAGATATCTATATAATAGATTAGTACATAGCTACTCGAACTAACTGCCTCAGTGGCTTAGTGGCTAGGTTGTACGGCTGCGCATACAGAGGTCCTGGGTTCGAGTCCAGGTTGGGCCAAGTTTAGTTGTTGTGTCTGAACGAGAAACTAAGCAGTTATACTTTTGAAGTATTTAGTTTACAATATTTATTATATATACGAGTAGGTTCATTAATGTGGTAACTATTTTTCATAAATTCTAAGCAATCTTAATTCCTCGCATTTTTATTATCAGAATATTCTCGAAGGAGTTATATATAAGCTTTACTGAGAAAGCTTTTAATTTTTTTAAATAAAACTATCTTTTCGAATTTTTTCGCGGATTTATTTTGATTTTTGGTTCCCGGCGTTTCGAATGCTTTACAGCAATCATGGTCACGGGAGACTGAGGTGTTAGATGTCTCGAAGGTATAGTTGTTACAGACAGCCAAAGAACACAAATAACAAAATGAAAATTGCACCAATTACCTTACAATATTTTTTTAACTTTAAACATTTTTATATTTTTTTCTTTAAACTAATGAGCTAAGATATTAGTTATTAAATTTTATCATAGTTAAGATGTTTTTCTACTTCAACCATCATTATAATATTTTGGTGTTAAAAATATACATTTACTATATTAATGTTTAATAGCAAACATTCTTATAAATATGCGACAATATTAATATATTTCAAAATTTATAAAATCCAGAACAACAATGAATATACCGATTCGAAAAAAATTTCTCGCAGAAAATTTGGAAATGCTAGAGTATAAATTGTTCGCACAATTTATGCGTCACAAAGCTTCGAGGTATTTGCATATCAAAAAAATAATATGAAAATGTCATGCCAAAAGATGTAACTCATGATTAATTCCTGTCACTGCCTTCATGTCAAAGTTCTCTAGACGCGACACCAAAGGCCGACATCCATCAATATGTGACATCACCCATTTATCACTATAGAAAGGGTTGATTGAATAAAGAAGGATCACGGCCCTGTAATTTAGCGGTACACAGAGATCAGCATGAAGTGCGGTTACATCGTTTCAGTTACGGTTCATTTCTCAGGTTAAATTTAAACCGTAGTTCTTGATTTACAAAATTAGGTTAGAATTTTTCTTTCCAGTAATGAAATAACAAATAAGGCTAACTTAACATGTTTTTAACATTGCTATCTATAATTTGTTGTTTTCTGCAAGATAATTCAAAAGTCACAATTATTCCTCCTAACATATCAAGTCAAAATATAAAGACTAAATATTTACATATATTTACATATATTTACACTAGTGTTGCCCGCGGCTCCGTCCGCGTTCAGATGACCAAAAACAAATTCTTAGGTTTTACATATTAGTATACTCTTATATTGCAGTTTTTGTACTTTTCTCAGAAATGAGACATTTTCCTGCGGTAAAAAGTATCCTATATGTTCACCCGGATAAACAACTATCACAATACAAAATTTCATCAAAATCCCTCCAAGTGGGTTTTCTGTGATGCGGTGATAGACAGACATACAGACAAAAATTCTAAAAACTATAGATTCGGCCTCTGTATCGATAATAATGTTTATTTCAATAAGATTTTTCAAATAATATTTAATGTACAGATTCGGATTAGTTACAATTTTATTATACGTATACATATACTTAAAACAAAGCAGTATGTGTAGCTGTATACTATATAGCGCTAATCTATAAAAAGCTCTATTCAGAATTATAAATCAGTGTCTAAGTTTTCTTCAAAGAACATTTTAAGTGAAACATTTTAAATTACATCCATTAATTAATACAAGTCGTATCTGAAATAACATTTATCTCAGCCGGACACGTTGTTACAATTTGCAATGGAACGGATAACTATCGATAACGTTGTTTAATCTCCTGCCAACGCACCCTCACCAGATAGTAATCGCTTAGATGTCACTTGCACCCTTTACCCAAGATTAATTGTTAACGTGAAGCTATGTATTCTACGATATACGTTTTAGTTACGAGTATACTCCCCGAGGTAAATATTACGAATCGGCTTACCATTTGTATTTTTAATTTTGTAAATTACTATTGTTGCCATAAAATGTAAAAGATTTTCCAAATCGGACAGGTGTACTGGGTGTAGTTGAAGAAAAGTTCAAACAAACGAGAAATCTTCAATTAATGAAAATAATTAAAATCTAATTTAGGGTAATTGTATAAAAGATAAGTATATTTTTTAGAGATTATCACTTAAAATATGCAGGTTTTTGCTATACGTGTACTTTTCGAATAAATAAAATAAAATGACATAAAAGCGAAATTTTTATATCTTTTAAACTTTATTATATAACTAGTTTTTCAATTACATATTTACATAGAATTCCCATCTTCTATTATATAGAATTACTATAAGAAATAAAATATCTACGTGATATATTTATCTTTGCTCATTTGCAATTTAAAAGCTTTTCATTCATCACTCAGTTATTAAGACCAGGATAGATATTAATAAGCGAAATAACTCTCTTTAAACAATATTTGTAAAAGTATTCGTATATTGAACAGTTAACAATACGTAGTGTAGGAATTGTTCAATGTTCATATGTATGTATTTCGTTTTCAAATTCGACAGTTACGCTGCAGTTGGATTCCAAGTTCCACAGTTGCATTTTTCACGATCCATTGAATCCTCAGTAAGCTACAATAAAACCAGTGGATCTCACAGATAAAACGCAATATTTCGAGTTCCGAATGCTTCGAATTATATATAGAGGACGTAGAAAATAAATGTATTATTAATATTTTTAACATTATTGTCGCGTAGTAGAGAGTGTATAACGTCTTTATACCAAAAATAATAATTCAGATTGCACCAAGAACTTCCCAAGACAATTTCTCAGTGACTGAGTGTAGATAAAAACTGTGCATGTACTGTTTTGTGAACCGTCATAAGTGAGTCTCATAAGTCAAAAGCAGTAAAATATCTAAAGTGCAAAATGCGTACTTTAATTTCCGACCCTAGAATCATAGAACATAACAATATTTTTTCTAAATTATGGAATAGACAAAAGATACAGAGAGAATTGTGACACTTCTAATGTCACGTAGGGCAATGAATTCTGATAAAAAAAAATTTCTCCTTTTTCTTAAGGTTTATATTAAACGATATCTTATGTTAAATAAAATAAGCAATATTTCTTCTTAGTTTATTGTAAGTTGTTTATTTTCATATTCGAATTTAAGTAATAATTTTAAAAATAACTGTCACTGTACAAGTAACGAGTATTACAATACAAATATTCTATTTAAGTACAACCCTCTTAATACTTCCGCCACTCTAAGCGGTTTTGTATCATTTCTGGAGTTTACTAGACTTAATTTTGGATAATTTGCGTCCAAGTCTTCGATGAGCGTCTTCCACTTCTTTTTGCTTAGTGATGGCAATATATTGATAGATCATTTTGTTTTCATTTCGCTCCATTACATACCAGCGGATGATTTCTAAACAAAAATTAATTTCAATTCATAAAATTTCAATTGCAAAATGGTCCTAGGGCCATCATTTTATGCAAATGAAATTGTTGTAGGTTACGAATTCCAGACAGGCATGCGCCGTCACAAACGTAACATAAACGTGTCGTGATAGCTCACGTTCGAGCTCGTCTGAAATAGCGAGCTGAAATTACTGCTTGGATATAAACAAATATTTAGTTTTATATCTATGTAAATTGCTATTAGTTCTTGTAACAGCTTATTACTGAATGTAGGAAAATAAACAAAAACAACGTCCTTCAGATGGTTTTGAAGATTTTCTGCGTTATTTGATATTGCATTTATTCGATTTTACGTATAACTAAATTAATTGTAGGATAATAATTTCTTAGATTTACGCAAATATTTCTCATTTAAAAAAACTACTACCCGACTGCAAGGAAAGGGTTATGTTTTTCGTGCCTATGGATTTTTTAAATTAAGGTGTCGTTAGATTTGTCTCATTACACCAAGTATTCTTAGATAGGAGACATAAAAAATAAATAAATATGGAGGCTGCTAGATTTCACAATGTGAAAAAGAAAAAATCAAAAATCGACGAACTATGACAAATGGGGTATCGTTGTATAGGTATTTAAAAATCATTTTTAGGTTTCATTCATCATTTTTCATTTTAAATAACAGTTTAGGATATATAATGATGTAAAGTTGGTTAACAACATACTCGCTAATTTTCCTACTTAAAAATACTTTAAAAGCTGTTAATAAATAAATATATTATAAAAATAAAAAAAAACCGACTGTACAAAAGCTAACTAAAAAGATGAAAACAAGTTCACGATAGAATATAGTATTATGCAGTCGGAGACATACATACGAGTATATAAATCTTGCGGCAAGGATGAAACGTGTATGACTTAAATTTAACAAATAATCATTAACATTGCAAAAAAATAAAATATTTTATCAGTAACATAATAGAACAAAGTGTTACTTAGTAATTTTTTTTTGTTTTATTTATCCAATAAATGAAAGAATTATAACGGTTTAATCGTTAAGATGACCTTCCATAGTCAACCCACTTTAGTAGTAAAGGTAGTAACATAGAATTTTTGTTATGTAGAGAATACATAACAAACATACTACACATTTCCGTTAAAACATTAAACGAACATTACCAAGGGGTAAACCTCCAGTGAACTATGCGCAATGGGCAACAATTAATATTTTCCACGATAGCAACATAATTATTTTACTTTAACCTTCACTGAACAAGGTCTTACTCTATAGTTATTAAAATATTAATCAAATTTCTATTATAACGATAAGTTCAATCTCCAAATTATATCTTGAAATTATATTGTTTTATACTGAAAATCATTTAAAATAAATTTCAAATAGGCTTTCAAAAGAGCAAGGCAATAAATGAAAAATATAGGTTGTGTTATTGAATTAAGAATATAAAAAGAAAATATTAGTATATTCTATCACACTATAATCGACGATACCGTATTATTAAACCTATTTCATCCATATCTAAATGAATAGTTTTACAACGGACCATTTAGACTATTTAGAATAGTCCTGGCCCGTTGCTACGCTAGCGTGGTAAGTACACAATACACATGGTAATATAAAGAAGCTTATGTGTTAATTCAGAAGTAAAATTTCTCCCATAATCTTATGTTACTAAATGAGAAATTCTTGTATATATATAAATTTACTAGCGACTCACCCATGTATGTATTTTTAATGCCGAATCATAAAAAAGTTAAAATAAAATTTTGGTCCAAAAATATTTTTTTTTTGGGGTGGACCCACCCTTATCACTTAAGGATATGAAAAAAAATTACGTCCTATTCTCAGATCTACTGAATACCTATACACACAAAATTTTATAAGAAGCGGTCAAGCCGTTTCGGAGAAGTTTTGTTACATTTCGTGTATCTCGGAAACGGCTCTAACGATTCGGATCAAATTTTGTATTTAGATAATGGTTTTGCTTTTTAAGTTACGTATATAGGTGTCATTCTGAAAAAAGCTTTCCGAAAAAAGCTGTTATGAAAAAAAATGTATATAGGCAATCTATTCATGTGTTTTCTTTAAAGCAATAACGATTGTCGACCACTACGCGAACACTAATTTAGGTACCTTAATATAATATATCAAAGAATAAATTAATTTAAATAATATATTAACACGACATTTTATTTAATTATAAATTCCATACTTAAGAGAATATTAACCTCTCAAGTTAAAGCCTAGTGGGATTCCCAGCATTTAATTTGACAAGCTCAGCCACGCGTATAACAATGGTTATTTTGAGGGAACCATACTTTTAGAACAATATAGATCTCATTTTCGTCTACGTAATTGAATTTCATTTTCTTTGCAACTAAATCAGCATTCAAGACGGGCCTCCTTAAGTTGGATTAAGTCGTCTGATGAGACGAAGACGAAATACAATATTTCTTATAACTATTGTTTTGTTACTAGATTGGGCTTAAAGCTCAGTGGTTCTTTTTAGTCGGTTATTTAATTTGCGGGTTCGATATAATTTCTTTTTTATAAATATTAAAAAAAATATATCTAGCTCTTTAACTTTGCATAGTTAAAGTACAAACTACACATTATAAACGTATTTTTTAATCTATTGCTTAGCCTAAGATGATGTATGTATAAATAAACAGAATCTTCTTTTATGTACCATTTATTGTAAATTTTTGGGAAGTATACTGTGGGAATACATAATAAAAATCAATTTAAGTTCCCAAATTTTAATGAATACATATATATAGATCCACGTTTACTTAACTCATTCCCACGGGAAAATACTTTATAATACAAACCCAAAAAAATATTTATGATTAGAATTACTTGAAACTTGGTATTTATTGATCTTCAATATAATTAAATGAATACGTGTTTTAGCATTTTTCAAAATTCGTCCCATAAGGGGGTAAAATAGGGCATGTAAGTTTGTATGAAACCTACCTTTTTAGAGTTTTTTTGTAGTTTTAGCGCGCGCGAAGCCGCGGGTTCTGCTACTTTGAAATAAAACTATCTTTTCGGATTATTTAGCGGATTTATTTTGATTTATGTTTCCCGACGTTTCGAATGCTTTACAGCAATCATGTGTAACAAGTATATAACGCCTTTGAGTCGTATATAACCTTAGTCTCTCCCGTGACCATGATTGCTGTAAAGCATTCGATACGTCGGGAACCAAAAATCCAAATAAATCCGCGAAATAATCCGAAAAGATAGTTTTATTTAAAACACATTTTTCTTGTTGACACATTCATCTTGGAACAAACACAATTGGACAAATTAAATTTATATATATACAAGAATTTCTCATTTAGTATGATAAGATTATAGAAGACATTTTACTTCTGAATTAACACATAAGCTTCTTTATATTGCCATGTGTATTGCGTACTTACCACGCTAGCGTAGCAACGGGCCAGGACTATTTCTTAATAGGCTGTTGTAAAACCGACCATTTCATTTAGATATGGATGAAATAGGTTTTAATAATACGGTATCGTCGACGTTTGGCATGTATTATGATTATTAGAGCAATCAATAGATTATACTCGTGAGTGTAATCACTGATGATACAAAGTTGTATCTTTCCCGCACCAACACAAACAAGTATGATATTTAATATTATAAACAATTACGATAATCAGTCCACCATTCTTCAAAATACTTACCTGTCAAAAAAGCTGAAAAAAAAACAAACTGAAAAATATTTGTCTGTCTGTTTATACCAGATACTTCCGTATCTTAGAATGGCCAATTTTAACAAGTGTTTTTGTAGCTAATAAAGATAGTATCTAAGTCAAATTTATCGCTATTATACGCTATTAGACGTGGTAATACTATGTAGTTTATACCTATTTAATAACGATACGATATTATCACTCAATTTTTAGCATTGATATTTGAAACAAAGTATAAAATAATAAAAAATCATTGAATTATATTTTGAAGTACTATGTAAAATAAAGCAAAATTAAACAAAAATGAAGAAGAAAGTAACCTCATGTGAACAAGGTAGCCACAATTAAAATACCCGCTTTATCAAAGTTGGATGATACCCCCCTTATTTAAAAATATAACACATACATAACTCAAAACAAACAACATTGAGATATCAGGTTAAAGTTTTTAATTTAATAAAATTTTGACAAAGCTTTAGTTTTAGACACTAATTGAAGCAAACATCATTTTTTCTTATTTTTATTATTATATTTAATAATCAAATTCTCAATTTAACATCACTATATTTTTATTTAATACTTTCCACTTTTCTGATATAGGTATGGAATAAGGGTAAAGCCCTTATCCTTAAAATCTTGTTATAGGTATTCTGGCCCTTATTGCGCTATTTATCATGAGAAAAACGTGTTAATTTGTATACTTATTATGATTAGGCCAATTCAATGTAAAATAATCGCATTGGTCTATTAATGGGGCCTTCTTGGCGTTAACTAAAATATAATAATTAAGGAAAACCCTAAAATAATTGCAAAGTTGTTTGAATATAAAGAATGAACCAAAATCGTAAGAGATGGTTGGACAAAAATAATTCAACAAGTACTCGCATACTTCACATAATCAAAAACGTATTAAAAATTATACATTAGACGCTCAAATTAATTCTTAAAATATATCCTAAATAACATGAGAAAACAAACGTTTTCTCTCAGGACGCGTCGTCTACTTTTGTAGGATTGCTAAGCTCGCGTAGGTCGTAGTGTGACGTAAAATATATATATATTAAATAGACTAACAAAACCGAAAAAGAATGCTTCAAATCGAGTCAATAGATCCAGAGAACTTTATATTATCTATATACATAAAACAAAGTCGGGTGTATTCCAACACTTATAACTCGAGAACTTCTAGACCAATTTTTATGATTTTGTTCAATTTATTTTCACCCCGAATAGCAGCTTAACTATTAAAATATCGGAAAAAATCACGAAAAAAAATGAAAAAAAAAACTATACCATACTAAGCGTCAAAACGTTCCTAGAGACGAACTTGAGCGAGCTAAACGTGAGTCGCTAGTATTAGTTTAGAAAAGTGAACCATACAAAGAAGTTTCTAATATTTTTTTTAATATTTTATGTATCTTTAATTTTAAGCCTTTCACTTATAATTTCGATACTGTAGCAAAATTGTCCAACAAACAACATCTATTACATTCAAAGGAGCTACGACCTTCAAAGAATTGTTCCCTGAAACCCGCCAAAGTCAATATTTACTTATTTATTTAACCCTGTTTGTTACTCGTAGCGTTCAGGAGGGGCTGATAGAATTAAAATAATGAAATTAATTTATGTTTCTCTTTGTATAATCCTCACATAGGTACATTAAATAAAGAAAGATGTACATATATATGTATATGCGAGAGATCAATAGAGAAAGAATTTAAATACAATTTTTATTACAATAATTGGACCCAGTTATGCAAAAAACAGCCATGTGCATAAAAGTACCAACAGAGTTATAAGCATTTTATTATAAAAAATAAAATAATTATGAAAAATAAACAACACTTATATAAATATAGTTCAATTTTAAAATAACCAGAAAAACAAAACATAACCTAAGTGCAACTATCGACAGAAAAATGCTTAAAACTCTGTTGGTACTATTACGCACATGGCTGTTTTTTGCATAACTGGGTCCAATTAGCTTTGTGTCTCGCGTGGACAAAAAAATTAGCTAGGTTTTAATTTCATCAAACATTTCAAATTGGATTTGTAATATGTGAATATGTGTACATTCATATCATTAGTCTAGACTCAGTCTTCATTCTATCAGTCTTCACTTAACTTACTCTACTATCTACAACAACCTAAAATAATTACATAATAATAAAGCAAAATAAATTAAAATAAATAAATTTTAGCGAATAATTGAAAGTACTTCAAAATAATACTTTATACTAACATTAAAATAAAGCAATTATTATAATCATAAAAATATAGTAATAATAATACAGGATTACCAAATAAATATCTCAGGCAAATCAGAGGATTTATTTTTACTATATACTTATTATTACCTACTTATAAGAAAAGTGGTGTGTTCGCAACCGAAGAACTTCTGGTCTGACGACACCTTAACAAGAGTATATTTATAACCGAATGTCGTACTGGGACTCACGATAAAAATACGAAGGTAATGCTAAAAATGTAGCATATTTTGCTATATCTCCAACATATAGCTTGCAGCATTTAATAATGCAAGCTATATGTGAGACTAACATTGCCCGCGGCTCCGCCCGCGTTCAGATGATTAAAAACCAAATTCTTAGGTTTCACATATTGTTATACTCTTGTATTGCAGTTTTTGTATTTTTTCTCAGAAATGAGATACTTTCCCGCGGTAAAAAGTATCCTATATGTTGACCCGGATAACCAGCTATCACTATACCAAATTTCATCGAAATCCCTCCAGTGGTTTTTCTGTGATGCGGTAACAGACAGACAGACAGACAGACAGACAAAAATTCTAAAAACTATAGATTCAACCTCTTTATCGATAATAATGTATTTATATATTTCAATAAGATTTTCCAAAAAAATATTTAATGTACAGATTCGGCTTTGTTACAAATTTATTAAATGTATAGATTTATGTGGGAGATGTATTTTTGTATATTTTTTTTTATTTATTTTAGTACACGCCAGTGTTTCAATTATGAAAATATAATGTTCACAGTAATTGGCTAAGATATCACATACATAGCATACACAAACGCGAGTCCAATTTTATACGAAGTGAATTAATGTTATTTATAAAAAAGCTTTAAGCTATGTTATTATATACCAGCATCCTGTTTTTAAATAACTTTTATTTACTAGACACATTGATACTTAGCTAAGTTGATAAATTATATATTTTAATATATTATCCCGCTTACATGAATTTTATATGGGAATTTTAGTTGTTTAACATATTCGGCATATACTATTCTCAATCGACAAACGTATAAAGCTGTAAATGAAGTGAACATATACCAATCTTATGTTACTTTTAAAATTGCGTTGTATTTCTTTTAACTTACATCAAGTCAGTTTAGAGAGTTAGTAATTTTTAATATAATAATAATTTATTTAATGAAGGTTTCATTTTTTAATTAAATTAAGTTACAAATATATCTAAACATTTGTGCTACATTGTACGGAAATTGCATTTCCTTGTTGCCAAAAAGCCCTACAATTGCGAACTTGAGAAAGCTTTTAAGATTATTTGATGACAAAATTTCAGTTTACAGTATTGCATTAAATAGGTTCTTGTGTTCTTGCATGTTGTAGCTATTAATATAAAAAATACGTATATTTGGTGTACCTATTATTTTCACGTCATGTAAATTATAAAAATCTCTACGCTCTATGATAGTGTAATAATAATAATATACTTTGCTATTTACTTTGTTATTGCCTTATTCTATGTACTAGAGTTCGCCGAGTGTTCGAAGCTAGCTATTAAACTATACATAATTCTCAATTTGACCACAGACTAACAATAAACAAAAGATAATATGCGTGTGTGTGTCAAATATATACATGGTAGTGTGTGTAATGTTTTTTTATTGTTTTACTTTATTTTTACGTATTATTTAATTTAAAAAAATAAAGCATTCACCACTCCTTCTCCAAATGAGAAATGAGATATATAGATTTATAAGCCATCTTACAGTAATCAGTAACAACTGAGTATATCTAACAAGATATACCCAATAGGTTGAAACAGGTTCAATGCTCGTTCTGTACAAACATTAAAATCACCCATATTATATGTACAATAGTAAAGTAATATTTATGTAAGTCAAAAATCATAACCATGACTTAGATTTCAATGAATGTGTTGGCTTCTCATGATAAAGAATTGTTACATGTTACTATGTTCCTTTCCGCTTCCTCTCTTTTTAAGTTTAAAGTTTTTACTTTATTTTAGTTTGTCTGACAAGGGCTATATATAAATATAAATATGTTGGGACATTAACAAACAGCACTATCTAGTTCTTGGATAGGCTTGTGTTACGAATAACAGATAGTTGATACACTACACGTATATAACTTTAAATACATACATATGATAAATATAAACACCCTAGACAGTACAATACACAGTACAAACATTCATGCTCATCACACAAATGAATGCCCCCAACGGGACTCGAATACGCGACCGCCGACACAGCAAGCAGGATCTCTACAAACTGAGACAAACATGTCGTTATATGTATTTAAAAACATTCAATTATAAAAAAAAATATATCGAAATTGTTCAAAAAACAATATCTTATACCTGTAAACAAAAATAAAAACCCTACCTCGCCTAAAGTCTAAAAAAATTAGTTTATTCTAGAATAGGCTTCACCAAACAGTCTTAACAACTTCTTAGTTAAATTGAAACTGCGGGCCAACAACCTAATCAATATTGATATTAGTCATAAACTGAAACTTCGTTAAGTTATCCAACTGCCTCGGTATGTTCAATCTGAATTAATAACCAGTCGATATTATTCTGAACAGCCTTTGTGTTAATCGCGACTTGCTCATCATACAGAATTCATGATGAATTACTCTGTAGACTTTTTATAACTTTCATTATTAATTAAATTATACTTATCATTGTTAATTTTTATATACATACTAAGTACATGTAATATAGGTTATCGTACGTGCGTCTGTAACTAATAGTTTAATTTTGGAAGAACTAAATCTGGACCTAGATCTAGTTTTTAGACAGGGATTATTAACCAAATTCTATATTTTTGAAGCGAATAGTCTTATTCTCAAATCGATATTTTGTTAAGGAATAAAGTATATATAAGTAGCGTTTTCCCAATCGAGCACGTTACCACTGGGCTACCACTGCCTGCGAAATCTGAAATTAAAAGATATTTATTAAATAAAAACAGAAAATAATTACTGCATGAAACGTTAAAATTTTATCATGTAATAAAATATATGTGTAAAGCATCCACCAAAATTGTTTGATCTCTCTTACACGTCACTAGCATACTTTATCAAAGATTAATTGTTCACGTAAAACTACAAAGGTAGAATATATGCGACATTTTTATTTGCAGACGTTTATTCTAATTTTGGGTAAAATATATATTGTACTGTATTTTTAAAATAGGTATTCTTATGATTTTTGCAAAAGAGCATTGACTATCGAAGCCAATGTATTATTAATGCCTTGTAGTTGTAGTCTGTAATTTTTTAGTCTGCTTATATACTGTATGATTGTAGAGCAATAAGCACATTTAAAGAATTAAACACACAACTTAAAAAATTGAAATCTTACCATAGCATTAGACCCTAGAGAATAGTGTTAAAAAATGGGTAACTAAGTATAGCGTAATCTTAGTAGGTGCCTATCTGTTCTAATACTATATATTTATTATCTTCTATTGTTTTTGTTATTTAGTAAATTAATGGAAGTCAAACGTCGTTTCTTCTTTTTGTTTTTTTTTTTTTTTTGTCAATTTAGTTTTTTAAAAATAGATTAGCCATATTACTTTGTGGTCCGCACGAAATTTGTGCAAAGTTTCGTCTACATAAATCAACAAAGCTGTAATCTGAGTCAATACTGTAATCGTCGGGAAACAAAAATCAAAATAAAACCGCGAAATAATCCGAAAAGATAGTTTTATTTAAAATATTGTTGATAGTTTAAAATCTTATTTGAAAAATCAATTTTGGCCTCATTTCGTACTTGAGAAAACGATTGGGTACTTCCATAATTTCACTCAGGTTCTTTTAAAAATATGCATATGTTATAAATCAACTAATCTTACACTTAGAAGTCTTAAAAGCTATTGCTATAAAAAATTAAAAAAAAAACCGACTTCCAAGCACTAAAATGTAAACAACTAAACGGGGGTTTTCATTTAGAATAGATACCTAATCAGATATTTTCGAAGTCGGTGCCAGCCGACAATATTTTAAGATTTGAATATCTAATTGTATTTTACGTATCGAAATATATTAGACTTGATTTGCATCGGCTCTTTGAAACAATAAAAAATTCCAAATCGGTTCAGGCGTCTTCGTGTAACCGGTGAACATACATAAAAAAAAGATTCCAACGAATTGAGAACCTCCTCCTTTTTGGAAGTCGGTTAATAAAATCGACTTATGTATGTATAAAAATATAATAATTTAAAATTAATTCATATAATTTATGATTTTAATCGCTAAATTGTAGTTTATTTGCATTATAAAACCATAAAATGGCAAAAATTTACAGCCTTCAGCCAGAATTCAGCGTAGAAATATTATATACCTACATTCATAAAAATCAAAGTTATAAATAAGTATTAAAACGAAAATATTTTCATTTTTTAATATAAATTAGGCAAAAATAGCGTGAAAGAATATACATAAAAACTTATTGGTGGTGGTGCAATGTATAAAAAATGTTAGTATACAAGTTCTAGCATGCCTGTTAGTTTGTTGGCCTAGTGACGTCCTAGGCCTCGCGTTTACTATAACTTTTTGATCGAAATTCTAATGAGCATGAAGTCTTATTACAACTATTGTAGCTACAGAAATTAAGCCCCGTACGTAGAGGTTTATATACAGTAAAATACAAAAAATTTTATATTTTATTTTATTTACTAAAAATATTTCATATTTATTATACTAAAGCTGATTAAATATTAAGGTACAATTTTTGTCTACCTTTGCACCTTCCTTAGAGGTAATATCTTCATAAATTGCTAACAGACAGTATGGAGGGGGTGTAGACTAATAGGTGCAATCTGAACTGGCTCCCTCATCACGTGTCTCCTAAATTTCCCCCGAGAATATCAACTTTAACACCACACTTCCCGCATAAATGGTAAATAAGTTTGTGTTGCGGTCTCATTTTGCTACTGATGCCTTATAATTACCAAAACCATTCTGTCAGTAAGCGACACTTATATTTCGACATAAATAGTTTTCAAAGTGAGAAAGCTCATTTTAACTCGGTTATAAAATAATTATATTTAGCTAAAACATATAGAACCGAGCTCTTTTGTTAGCATAATGTGCTTACAATGAAATTGACACTAACAATGAAAATGCTCATTTATTTTACAATAATGGGACTAGTGCGAGTTTGACTCGCGCACCACACGATCACGTTTAATTTTTTTTTCTTTACTTTATAGTAAGACAATACTTACGATTACACAGTATTTACGATTTTAGATATATTTATTAATAATTTAGGCAAACTTCATTTCATTTTGGATAATGGAACGCTACCAATATGAAATTTCTTTATACCGTTAAAATATAAAATATTTAAATGATTTTATTTACAAACCGACTTTAAATGAAGAGGAGGTTCTCAATTCGATTGTATTTTATTTAAGTTTGTTACCTCAAATTCTTTTTTCGTTTGAAGGTATAATAATATACTTTCGTTTGGTTCCATTTAAATTTAAAGAAAAAATACTATCCCGAAAGGTAAAAAGGCTAATGAAAATTTAACCTACTTCTAATAATTGTCATATTGACTTGAAACTTTGCAAGTGTGTGAATTTCCGATAGTGCAGTGATTCGGTATCGTCGAGCCGATCTAATGGTGAAGCCAGAAGGTGGATAACGGAACTGTTCAATGGTTAATAGTAGATACTTTTGAGTTTTGGCTTATTCTGTTTGATTTGGCAAGCCCAATACATTAGAATTGGATTTTAAAGCCTGCATTTTAGTTTTACTAATAAAAGCTAGTTGAGACTTCAGAGGCATCGAACTAACTTAAATGGCTTCAGATAAATAGCTTCAGAAAGAAATCAAATATTTTATTAAAATACTTTCTTTTTACGCTATGACTAAGTCTATACAAAAAAAGAAATTTAAAAACTTAAAAAAAGAATACCGACTTCCATACAATAACAAACAAAAAACAACTTTCAGTTGTTTTGTATTCGATATATTCGAAGTCTGTGTCAGCCGATGCAAACCAAAGCCAAGCTACTTCGATATATTTAAAAACATCACAAATTGACGCATATATTTAAAATATAATTAAAGGTATGAAACCTTGTTTTTTCCTATTAAAAATTCATATATTAAGGCATTGTCGGCTGTCACCGACTTCGACTAATAGGTAGTAAATGAAAACTCCTGTTCAGTTATTTTTTTACTTCTTAGTGTCTAAAAGTTTTTAGTTTTTATTTTATTTTAAGTATTTAACATTTGATCCATTAACCAGTTTTCGGTGATGAGTAGACTCAGGTATATGTGGCTTTCTAATAGAAATATATTTTTTAAAAACCGCATACATAGAAGAAACATTTTTTTCTCCTTTAAGATAAAACCTAAGAGTCCGGTGCAAAGCAGGTCTTTTTACTATGCGCTTGAATACTTCCCTAAAGCAATTACCTTAGCTTTAAGCGTCTAGACGAAATAATAGTATGTAATCCGTGAAACATGAGCGAGACGTCCTTAGTGAACTCCTGTGGCTTCGTGTTCAGCTGCTGGGATATTTTAAGTATTATGACAGTTAGTGTTAATATAAGAAAGTTGACGAAAATGTACAAGTAAATACAGTATATAGTATATAAGGGGCATTCCACGCCAAATTGGACGATTTCAAAAAAAAAAATTTTTCTTAATATTTTGTTATTTTTTAGTAACTCTCAAAAGAAGCTTCCTGGTAAATTTTGAGATTTTTTTGATCACTCGTTCAAAAATATCGAATTTACAAAATCATTTTTTTTGTAACAGTCCGATTTGGCGTGGAATTCCCCATAAGTAGGTACTACTTCATAACCACTTCACTTTCATTTATAAAGAATTATTTCTCTAATCAACTTACATGCTTTCTTATAAGAAAATGTAAACGTAAAAAAATTAAAAACTGCTGAATATTTGAGATTTCAAAATAAATAACTTTTAATCAATCATCCAACGTTTTTTAATAAATAAATATAAACATATAGAATAAATATATATCTTTATAATTGTCTACGATTGACATTGGGAAAATTTGTATGTGTGCGTGTGTATGTTTTAACTCGTTTACGCTAAAATAGCTAAATGAATTTAATTTTTTTAACAAAATTAGTACACCAATAGAGACAGATCTGGTGTAGCACATAAGATTAACAATAAGGCACCTAGGGAACGAGCGAAACGAGGGTAATTCGCTAGTTTAAAAGAAATTGTGTTGAGCTGGAAAGATTAAGTTTATTTATTTATTTATATATATATATATATATATATATATATATATATATATATATATATATATATATATATATATATATATATACATACATATACATATATATATATACATATACGTTTAAACCATTTAAGCAAAAGATATTTAAAGGTCTTTCAACTCAATTTAGAATGAGAACATAACTCGGTTTTTACGAAGAAATATCATAAAATACATTTTCCACTATCACTCGCCAGAGATACCGACAGTTAATCCAATATACCAAAGGAATATACTCATAATTGTATTTATTTTATTGCCATCTTCACGTGTCAGACAGTTTCATATATGCGAATGTTTATGATTCTTACTTCAAGTACTTTTGAAGTAGTCTGCGCTTAATATTTTATGAAAATATATTCATAACTTTAGCATACTTTGGTTGGTTTTAAAATTTGATGACTAATAATGATATTTTTAATGATAACCTATATTAATACCATTGTATATGAATGGTTAAATTAATTTAACGGTATTATCGTTGTTGTTGTTATAAATAATATCAAAATATAATTATTATAACCTTGTGAATTGTCGATTTTCTTCGAAATTTAAGTGTATTAATTAATGCAGATACCACGATTTCACCCTTTTGGTTGGTTTCCAAATTTTATTACAGTTTCAAATTTCATTACGTATCAGTTCAACATATTTGAAACGATTTTTAGGGACTCAAAAGCAAAAGCGGGTGAAATTAAATCGGAGGGTACCGATTTTCGAAACTCCAAAAAATCAAAGTACGATTCTTATAGATTGATGTATTTTATATCATCAGATTAAATACGCGTACATTTCAATACAATACCCACACTTCATGTCTCTTTATTGTCTTTATGTTGGTAAATATTTACTTATCCAAAGGTAGTAAAATATTAGTCCTAAATAAAAATATTATTAGCCTCAAAACCAGTAACGAATTATTGGTTTAAATGCGGAAGTTTTTATATGTGTTTTTATATTGTTATACATATATAATATAACAAAAATATATTATATCGAATTGAAAATTCTACAACAAAGTTTTGATAATAATAGCTATTTAAAATTTATTAGATTCGCAATATAAGTTACTTATTTTGTAGCAGTCCGGGCAAATGAAAGCTGTGGTAATGTATAATTAGCACTTGACAAGGGTCTGACAGTTGTATTTGGGCCAGCAAGGTACACACCTGCGATGTACTATTATTTTCACTAAATAACAACAAGGGAAAAGCTAAACGATTTACTTCATAGGTAGCTTCGATCAACAGTAATACTGTTGTTCGTAGATGGGTAAGATTGAATGACAATGATAATAATTTTTAATAGAACTATTTGTTTATGGCTTTTAAGCATTCCAGTTGAGAATAATTTACTAACCCAATGTAACAAGAAAAATGGTATAGAATGGTGAAGATGCGAAGGAATCTCCTTGATACAATCTTCAAACTAAGACGTTTTCTATAATCGTACAGAAAGACTCATTATCATTAGTGCACCTTTATATGTACATAACTAGCGACTCAATTTCGCATCGCTCGGGTTCGTCCCTAGGTACGTTTTAACGGTTAGTAAAGATTTCTCAGGGATATTTTCCTGCAGTAAAAAGTATCTTAGATGTTGACCCGTATACCCAGCTGTCATTATACCAAAATTTCATGAAAATCTGTCCAGTAGTTTTTTTGTGATGCGTTTTCAGACAGACAGACGGACAGGCAGACAGACAAAAATTGTAAAAACTATAGATTCGGCCCCTGTATCGATAATAATGACTATTTCAATAGTATTTTCCAAAAAAATATTTAATTATATACTACTTTCGTCCACTACTTATGAAGTCGCAGGTACGACTGCATAATAAAACATTCTTTTCCAGCCTAGTTTAGACAAAATATGGCCCAGACCTTCGCCCCGTACAAATTGTTTAGGAGCTCAGAAATCATTATTTCTTTACGTACCGCCAAGGTAAATTGCTTGAAAATTAAAAAAATAAATATCATATTTTATTGAATCACGTGGAAACCCGCCTGTATTCCCTTTAACATAAGTTGATTTTAAAATTGAATTCAAATATTTAATTTTAGGAATTAAAAAATGAGTAGATAGTTTTCACCCGTTTTCAATGCACAACCTTTACTTATGAATCAAATATGGTGAAAACACGATTTAAATTAAAAAATGAAAAAGTTGATCTAGGCCTGATAAACTTCTTACATCCTTTTAGTGATGTTAGTTAGGCCTTAGTTAGGTTTAGTTCCCAGCTTATCCAATACTTATGAACTAAAGCGGTAAAGAGGCTCATATTGAAGCCTTCATATTCAATTTTTTTCTCATGTCAAGGAATTAATAAGCACCAATCAATATACAACCGAAGTTTTTGTAAAAATAATAATTATAATTTAAATCGATCTCTTTTTAACATCCTACTGCTGGGAAAAGGCCCCTCCATAAAATCATTGACTGAAGTATGATTTTTTCTAAGTTCCTCCGAATTTAATGTATGTAAATCAGGGATGTCGTGGCGGAATACAAAGATAATCTTGTTGTGCCAAAATAAGATTGAAAGGTTTTAGTGATTAGAACTGGATCTTCTACTGGAGAGTCGACAAAAAAACATTAATCCAGTGTCGTAAGGACATAAATTACCTATGTCAAAGTATTCTCAAAGTTAAAAAATAGAATGAAACTTGCAACGTTATGCTCAGGAAAAAATACCATTTATAATTAGATTTATAATTAACTACGAATAAATTATTTTATCGTAGATAATTAACAAGCGAACGAATCCATGTCTTTTTTTTATTTTACACTTCCTGAAAATTATAAAATGTGATTCATTAAACACGGCGAGAAACAATATAAATTAGTTAATTTAGCCAGAATTAAATAATTTTGTCATAAACTTTCGAAGCCTCTTTACACCAAATTAGAGAAAACACATTAAAAAAGGACCCTGTAGTGGCCATTCATCTCAGTAAAAATACACTGTTCAAATTTTCACCCTAGAGGTAGCGCTGAATCAGCTAGATGATAAATCGTTGAGATCATCGAAAATTGATGATATAATTTGGTTTGTATAGATATTATGATGTTACATAAGTACAAGAAGTACTTGTAAAGCTATTAAAAAATATAACTTGAAGACACTGGCCAGTAATAGAAACAGAACTTTAGCGGAATAATTTATTACTGTACTATAATAAGGAATAAAGGACTTAGTATTCTTTACTTGAAATACAAAGTGCCTTGAACAAAAGACCCATGCTCAACATTAACGCTTAATTAAAAAGTACTACAGTAATTCGGGGCTCATTTCTACAGCGAGAGGGACACAAATTGATTAAATTACATTTTCTGTGAATGTCTTCTGTAATTTTAAAACCTTTTTCTTCACGACGTGAGATATGTAAGTGTAATAAATGCTAAATGTAAGGTTTGGCTTAAATCTTAAGTGTAATTGGAAAAACAAATACTGTTATTAACTAAAGACTCACCCTCGCTCCGCTCGGGTTTGTCCCTAGTTACGTTTTAACGTTTAATATAGATTTCTCAGAAATGAGATATTTTCCGGCAGTATCCTATATGTTGACCCGGATATCCACCTATTATCATACCAAATTACATTAAAAACTGTTTTCTTGTGATGCGGTCACCGACTAACAGACAGACAAACAAAAATTATATAAACTATAGATTCGGCCTCTGTATCGATAATAATGTCTATTTCAATTAGATTTTCCAAAAAATATTTAATGTACAGATTCGACTCCGTTAGAATTTTATGATATAATAGCATTTATTATCAATGAGAATATGTCTAACTAAAGTACCCTAGTATAACTACTAAATGGTGACTGAGCCTCTCTACTACTTACTTCCTCTGGGGAAATTGACTGTTAGTTAATTGGTATTATACTGTTGAAGTAATGTATGTATATATCGGTGCCAGCCGATACAAAGCAAATCTAATATATTTCGATAGGTACGTAAAACACATATTTACCTATTAGATATTCATATCTTAAAATATTGTCGGCTGGCACCGACTTCGAAAATATCTGATTAGGTATCTACTCTAAATGAAAACCCCCGTTTAGTTATTTTTTACATTTTAGTGCCTGAAAGTCGGTTTTCATTTATTTTTTTTTTAAGTTTTTATATGTCCATTTTAGTGTAGACGTAATAAGCAGGTAATTTGTTACAAGAAAGTTTTTAATAACATGTTCGATTAAACAATTTATTTAAAAAAATAATTTATTTGTTGATTTTAAAAAAAATCGCTTGACCGATTTCGATAAAAGTTATATGGGGCCACCTGGTATACCCTTTTAAACAAAAAAAGATTCCGAATCAGTTCAGGCGTCTTCGAGTAATCAATCGGTGAACATACATAAAAAAAAGATTCCTACGAATAGAGAACCTCCTCCTTTTTGGAAGTCGGTTAAAAATTCCGTTAAACTCCCCGACATAGGTATATATAAAGCATTAAATCTGCATATAACAAATCGAGAGTTAAAATTAGACGATGGTTAGAAAGTTATTTCTTATTCAGATCAATGAACACGATATCACAAAAAATAGTAATACCTATACCTATAGGTAAATGTAGAAAATAATAATTCATATTTTAAAAGTATAATCAGTCCACATTTTCTTGACACTTTTGTCAAGTCACGCCGCTCCGGGACATTTTGCTTTTCCGCGTCCATTCGGGGTGTTTAAAAAGCAGTTCATTTACTTTATAATATCAAAGGCAATCCATCACTGACAACCTAACTAAATGGAGTATCGATAACGATAATGTGATATACCACTCATTAGACATATGTGTTAATAGAATAAATAACGTTCAGTTTAGAAATTAATATTTAAAATTCACATTTATGAGATTTTTATTTAAGGAACACAAATTCCTACCTAACCTTAAATTATTAAAAATGTATCTGTGTACCGGCAAACTAATATCGCCGATACCGATATGTGGAACAACGATGATGTCGGTATCGGTATCGGATGCATCCCTAAATAAAAGTAATACTTTCTTAGATTTACACGAATATTTGACATTTTAAATAAATCTTTCTTAGATTTACCCGAATATTTGACATTTTAAATAAAACTATCTTTTCGGATTTTTTGCGGATTTATTTTGATTTTTGGTTTCCGACGTTTCGAATGCTTTACAGCAATCATGGTCACGGGAGAGACTGAGATGTTAGATGTCTCGAAGGTATAGTTGTTTCAGAAAGCCTACCCACAATTAACAAAATAAAAATTGCACCAATTACCTTACAATATTTTTAAACATTTTTATTTTATGTTTTTTAATTTTTGATTTTTTTTATAAATTAATCCATAACACAAGCCTCGTAGCTTTATGGAACTAGATGGTACTGTGTGTTAATGTCCCAACATTTTATTTATTTTTTATTTACTACCTCTTTGGTTAGATTCTAATATAATGAACTACTTTAGGATCTATCTTTACAAACAATAATTTTAAATTATGAAACGAGAAACTTCTTTAAGAGTAATTTTTAAAAATATATAAGAGCATGCAATAAAATAATATAGAATATAGAAAATTTATAAATTTAGAAGAAGTCTGTTAAAAATCCACTATAAGGCTTTAAGTTATCCCTCTGATAATAATTTTAATTAAATAACATCAATTGCTAGCTCAGAACTGTCTGTGTATTTACACAATAAGTATTGCGGGTAATTATATAACAATATATGTAAATGTATATTAAAACATTTTGTTATTTCACGTGAATGATTGATGTGAAAATGTATAAATATAAATGTAGGTAAATACTTAAATAGATAGCTCTATTATCTTTGTATAAATCTTGCTAATGAACCCACATTTTTCTTACTCGATTATGTAACGTTGCATTTTTGTCTGTAAATAGGAATATTCTATCGATTTGCAATTGCGATTTTGTGAAATTTGCGAAAATGTAAACAAATGGCATACCTACTATGAAGAGCTATCTATAATAATTACCTACTTGTAATGATGAAATGATATATTTTTATAACTATTATAATTCAGTAGTTCAAATAGTAATATTACCTAAGAAAAAATACTCTTTTTTATAATATAAAAAAACTTTATCAACTTATACGGGTTATATGTTCCCTCCACGACCGCGGATACGCCGGCGTTACAGTTAACAATAGATTTCTTAGAAATTTCACTAATTTTTTTAGAAATTTACCTGGTGGTGTTGAAAAACACCACGGAATTTTATGTAGAACTATAAAAAATTTACCTATTTGTAATACATTGTTTTCATTTACAATATTTACTTGATCGTTTATGCAAGGCATGTTGACAAAGCAACCAACCAGTTCTTTTTCTGCTGACTCTACTCACTAATACCGTCTTGCTCGCTTACAGTTAGTATGGGGGTAATATAAAATAAATAAAATCTTTATGAATAACTGCAGACTGTTAGTAAAAACGGCATCCAAAACCGTTCAGTAGTTTTTGAGATTGATGCGCACATACGTACAGACAGAAGCTCTTCGGTGACTTCTTCATTATAGGAAATAAATACCATAAAATAGCGAATAAATATAGTTGCTATAATAATCAAAACATAAATTTGTAAATTTAAACAAAAATAAAATGCAGTTACTTGTTAAGCACATCACTTGAGATCTTTCAGATGAGAAAAATGTTTTTAATAGTCCGCATAAGGTTTATTTTTATGGGAAACCTCATTCAGACAAATTGAAAAAACGAAATTTTATCCACAAGTATACTATACTGTAAAACCCCAACGATTGAGCTAAGTATTGAAAATAAATACTTATTTATATTTTAAAAATATCCACAAATATTCGGATAAGGTTTTATGGAAAAGCTTATTCGTAATATTACGAAAAAACTTAAAGCATTTTTAGATCTAATGATTTTTGTATGAATCCAAGTATCGCACACAAATTAATAGAAAATGAGAATATCAATTTTGAAGCAAAAATACCGAACCATTTTGATTTTTTTTTATAATAATTTTTTAGACATACGAGTATTAAACAGCATTCTGGCCTATCCTGTCTCGGATCATTCAACAATTGTATAAAGAAGTACAGTCGTATTGAGACATAAAAATGTTTATGTTATGCTATTTTTTTTTCATTCTTTAATATATAAAGGTCTTTGAATCTCTTGAGATTATGTCAGACCTATCGTATCACAAAAACATATCCATCTACATAGCTGTTGCTTCCTTAAATAGTTTTATCATTTCATTAAAAACTAATTTAGCTTGTTCTGTTACAGGAGTAGCAAGTATGCTATGAAATCTACCAACATTTTTTACATCAAAATTAATTTTTTTAAAGACTAAGGCTTAAAATTTTTAAGGCTTTTAAAGGTTTCGCTTCGGGTACACCCCACTGAAATGTGTTGTACATCTTCTATGATGTCACAAGTACAACAATTAGCTGATAATGTCTTTTTCATTAGAACTTAAACTTATTCAGGGGCCAAGACCAAGTTTTGCTATTTATAACTTTGATTATTGTAAGTTGCATTAATTAGGTGTATTTATTCTTATAGGGGTGGCATGATGATCCCGTGGCCAAACCCTTTCAAAAATAGAGTTAAAAAAAAAGAAAGCGATAAAAAAAGGAAACGAATTAGTGACAGCAGTCATAATAACTGGCACGCAATACTCATAAGTTTCGTACGTGCCCGCCCTGCGCATTAGCGGTTTAGCTCGATTGCTTCTATGCAATGCCATTATTTATTACATTGCGGTGGCTTATAGTGCAATAGAATGAGTTTCAATTCTGAAAGTAATATGGACTTTTACTGTGCTTACTTCGTGACTTATGGCAGCTAATTCAAATCAATGTCGACTTATATTGTTCATGTTTGACATGTTATAAAAAGAAATATACATATTTCTTTGTTGAAAATAAACTTTTAACGACCTTATAATAGTATAAGTTATAGATTAGAGTTATAAGTAAAGCTACGAAAAGAATACGTATCCTGGTATATTACTTCCCATCATGGAATTTGGTATGGAGATAGTTTGAGACCCTGAGGATAGACATAAGATAATTTTAATCCCGGAAATGATCCCTTAAGAGAGTGAAAAGAGGGGTAGAAGTTAGCATGGGGTCAATTATGGAGATCAATCATTTCTCAAGTAAGGGATATAAAACTTATCATATCTACTATGTACATATAGTCTATCTTATCCATATTAACAGTTAAAACGGACAGACGAACCCGAGCGCAGCGAAGGTAATAAGAAATAAATATTATTAATATTAGATGCAAATTAATGAGATTAGTAACAATGAATATGTATGTATTTAACCCTTTTTAACGTCCCACTGCTGGGCACTGGCACGGGCCTCCCTTCAGTACGAGGGGAATCAGGCCATAGTCCACCACGCTGGCCAAGGGCGGGTTGGCGGACGTCACATGTCTTTTGAAAACTTTCTAGGTTCTCTCAGGCATGCAGGTTTCCTCACGATGTTTTCCTTCACCGTAAGGCAAAGCAAGCAATGGTATGATTACCAAATCATGTTAGAAATGATTCGCACATGAAAATATCATAGGTGCGAGACCCGGGATTTGAACCCGCTTCACTCGATTTCCCAAGCGAGCGCGTTACCACTGGGCTACCACTGCCTTCAGTGAATATAACCACCATAAATGTATTTTTTCCTTAAAATTTATATAAAATTACAATTTAATTGTAACATAGAAATTAAAAATCATAATTCTTTTTTAAATTGGTCAAAAAGATACTTTTAAGATAATTATTTTTAGACCGATATAATCTATCAATGTTCGTCATGTCATCCGACTTAGTTATCAATCAATTAAAAGCACATTCAATTTTTCCCGCACGCAAATACATCGTTATAAACGTCTGGATTACTGATGAACGTAGCACTGTACAAATATTAATGTTCACTCTAATCATTTATTCTTACATAGTTGATGTCAACACCTTCTTTACAATAATTTATATTACAATCAAAAATTTTAATTTTTGTTCATACCCCTCAGACAGTGAGTTCCATCGATACTCGTATGACTATTGAAAAGTAAAGAGTACAATATGAGAAATATTCTAATTTCTAATCACGTGCCAAGTATACATATATTATTTCCATATCTACTAGTCGAAATTCCATAATAAATATTGAGAAGAAAAACTGTTTACAATTTTTTTTTAAACTTAAACTAAAAAAAATCACTTGAAAAAAATCGGTTGACAAACACAGGAGAAAGAGGTACTGAGTTTCGTCTTTGCCTATGAATACATAATTTAGATTTCTATTGAAAATAGCATTCATGGATTATCTATAATAGATTATCTATAACATATATTGTATATTGTAGTACCTACTTATTCCTCTGCATATCATTTATAAATTAACTTATTATTTTAAGCACAATCCTTGAGGATGAGTTTTCAAAAATTCTTCCCTGGTGCACGTTATTTAATAAGCTGTTGAGTCGTTGCTTATAGGCCTAGTTGTTTTGGCTGTATGTTATATGTCAGTCAGTCATTAAAGCTTTTTTTTAAATATGCTATAATTTTCAATATTAAAATCTAAATGAATCATCGACTTCATTATATCGGCGGGGCACTGCAGTGCCATCAGATAATTTATTTAACTTTTTGTATGGGAATTTTAATTGACAATTTCATATTTAATTAAAAATATTATACTGTGAACAAAATAATTATATAAAAGTTATAAAATATATTCTTACACAACAACAAATTTTATTCAGTATTATGTCACTCCGTTAAAATATCCTTATTAAATACAAAAAAGACTTAAACATGCAATCAGCCCGTTTTTATAAATGAAAATTTGTTTTCATTTAAATTTAGAAATCTTTGATTATAGTCCTAGATAAAATAGATTTCTAGGTCAGGAAATACTGAGAAGCAGTTCGGAGATTAGAAGTGGATGGTGCTACACAACTGTTTCTCGGGGAGCATGTAAAGCCTTCGATCCTGCGCCCGATCTCTCGCCAACCTGTGCCGATTTGTCGTCCCACTGGACTTTGAGAGTAAAAGTATTAAAGAGTGCTTGTCTGTCCGCACACTTGTGCACTATAATGACTCATGTGCCGTTAGCTAATATTATTATACAAACATTTTTCAAAAAAATAAAAACCGACTTCCAGGCACTAAAATGTAAAAAATAAAACGAGGGTTTTCATTTAGAATTAGATACCTAATCAGATATTTTCGAAGTCGGTGCCAGATCAAAAGCAAATCTAATATATTTCGATACGTAAAACACATATTTACCTATTAGATATTCATATCTTAAAATATTGTCGGCTGATATAAAAACAATAAATTCCGACGAATTGAGAACCTCCTCCTTTTTGGAAGTCGGTTAAAAATGACAGGATAACATTACTATAATTCTACCTTATGCTTAGATGGTTTCAGGATTGAAAATCACTTAAGCGGACATGATATGTACTTGTATCACTAGTAAAAATACGAAAGAATTTCAAAATCCAAAAGCACTCGGATAACGGTTATGGCACGCTCTATATATGGCTAATGCAAAGCATTTACAATACGCTTGCAAATGGCTATGTCATCATAAACATAATTATGTAAGTCGAAATAGATAGTTCACAATATATTTTGCACTAAAACAGCGATATATCCTGGTCCTCACTGACCTCGCTCTGACCTCCATATCGACTTAACGACGTCTCTCCCCTTTTAACGTTGTCGACGACAACCAATAAATATTGAGCTCCTTTATCTTGCTTTATCTTTTATCCAATAAAATACTAAGACAGTCGATGGACGATCATATCCAGCAAAAAATATAATTTATTATCATGTCTATTTCATTAGCATATTATAATAAATAATAAAAGACGACCAAAGAATATATTAAAAAACTAAACAAGTAGTAGAATAATTTTATTACTTTATATGTTGAATATAACATATTTCATTCATTTCGAATGAGGACCACGTCTTAATTAAGGATGCTGCAAAGTGTTTGTTTACGATATGAATTCGAATTCCAAAGCATATTAAGATGTTATTTTACTCTTTTGATATATTTTAATTTTATGCGTTACTTACCTTTATTGGATTTAACAAAATCACAAAAATTAAAAAAATAAATCATCATCATCATCATGTTTTCCTGGCCGATTCCGGCCACGGCGGCCAATCTCATTGAGACTAGCCAACTGCGCAGGAGATATTATAGAGCACAAGTGTACGCGCAGACACAAGTGCACTCTCTATTCCTATCACTCTCATACTCCGGTGGGACGACCACTCGACACGACTAGTGAGAGTTAAGGCGCAGGACCGACGACTTTACGTGCTCTCCGAGGCACGGGGGTGAAACACCGCCAACTTCCCAACTCCGGGCTGTTATTGAGGCTTACCATATAGAAAGACTCAATGACTAAACTTGGCCCGACCCGGGACTCGAACCCAGGACCTCCGGGTGTGCAGCCGTACATGCTAGCCACTACACCACCGAGGCACCAGTGAGGTAGGAGAGAAAAATAAATAAACTACTATTATTAATGTGAAAGTTTGTATGAGTGTATAAACGTAACTTCTTCACCTGCCCGCTGAAATTTTTTTTGAAAATTTATGTCTCCATCAATATTGTCTAGTCGAAATCTTTTGAAAAAAAATAGCTCTTACAATAATTCTTCTCATTGGTTAAAGCTAACCCATTGACTCGACAAACAAGTATTTTTTATAAATTCCTTATTAGTTCAGTCATGCTATACTACTTTATAGTGTGGTTTATATTGATATTGTCATTTCGTTTGTGTGGTACATCTCTTTGTATTTCATTAATAATATAAAATGTTTGTACATTTGACCCAATTAGCTATTGAATAGTATGTATAAATTATACAAAAAAATATCACCAGTGAGCCATGACGGCCACAATAATTTTAATCGCTTCTAGTTTTATTACTTCATTAATTAATATTATAAGAGTATATGTATTTTTTTGTTAATTAAGTGAAATTAATTTATCTATAATATAAAAATGAATCGCTGAATGTGTTGGTAACCGCAAATATCGAAAGCAACTGAACCGATTTCGCTAATTCTTTTTTTAGAATATTCCTTGAAGTACGAGGATGGTTCTTATGGAGAGAAAAAATTAAAAAATTGGCTGAAATAGTCTAAAAACAACACTTTTCTATACTCCCATACAAAAGATTCGTAATAATACTTAAAAGTCAATTTGAACTTTAATACCATAACATAAAGTTTAAGTGTTAGTGGAGAGATTCCGGGAAGGCAAAACATTGATGGCAATTGAGTGACGTTAGAACCGTATAAATATTAAGTCAATATTTGTCAATATTATTAACAAAAAAAAACAAAATATATATGGCTAACGCTGGCTAATAACTATTTATATCTATTTAAAACGTACCTAGCGATGAACCCGAGCGAAGCGAGGGTGAGCCACTAGTATCTATATACTTATTGATGATACCTTCTAATACAAAGAATATGGGTTTGAATCCTGCGTAGAGTAAATATGTGTATAGACGTTACAAGTCTCACATTACGGGCTGTTTAACACAAAATAGTACTTAGTATTGAGAATCAACAACTATTGATCATTGTCTTTAATTCGGCGCTAAAACATTCTGCCTCTATATCATAGTAGTGACTTACTGTCACTTCGCTCGAGTACGTCCTTATGTGCCTTTCGCTACGCAATAATGATTTCTTAAACACATACAATAAAATTTTCCAAACAGCTAAATCATAATTTAATATCTTTATGTTATTTCATATGTTAATATTTGCTACACTGACGTTGTATTTTGTCAAAATACTTTACTAAATTGTAATAAATATAATGTAAATTTCTACGATAGTTTATTAGACTTTTCGTCGAAATACCATGTTGAACCATCTTTATATCTACACGATCCTTACTAATCTTAATGAAAAATGAGAAATATATTCTTAAAGGGAAAATATATCTGTTTGTTTTATTTCCCAGCTACGTATACGGCAATTTCTAACAAATTTCGTATGCATAACGGGTGTTCGATGAAGGCGGATATGGGATATACTTTGTATCCCAGTTCCCCTTCGGAAAATAAACTGCTTCTGAGAAGAAGTGACAGCATATATGTATGTACAAAGTACATTCCTATATTATATTATCCTTATATTCCTATATCACTTCAACTATAAGGATTGCTTGGTTCATATTAAATGTATTATTGCGTAATACATTTGATACATATTACTTATATGAATATGCTGTTTGTTTAAAGCTGATGCGGAGTACTACTGTACCTAATGAAGCATTCATTTAACTGAGCTTTGGTGCTTTGATGTAGATTAATGCATATGTCGATTATATAAAATATACTATATATGTACGTATTGTAAGGTTTCGCTATTTAAATGTATAATACATCAGTCATTAATTGATTATACTGGCTACACTGACGACGTGAATGCACAAATTACAGATACCTTTAAAAATTAGACACTTAAAAATCACGAGAGTGGGCAGGCTGAATAAAACAAAAAAAGGGGCATTGGGTGTCGGGAAGTTAACTTGGATGGATGCTATCAGTGATTTTTAACTGGAAAAAGGAAATGAAGTAATAGTTGAGAATAAATTTTTTCTAATAAATTTTACCTAAATCTAGTTAATATATATATATATATATATATATATATATATATATATATATATATATATATATATATATAAGTTTTGAAACATGGTGCTGGCTTTTTCTGAGATATCTTACAGTATACCTATATCAAGATGTTTTGAGCTATTCTATGAAACGTATTCTATTTAGCAGAAATCTCTTGACTGTTATATTATTGTATATAGGTACGAATAGTATATTTTTATGACAGCAAAAATATAACATAACATCAATCCGTCTATTTCTGCTTCGCATTTATTACAGTAAAAACCTTTTATTACCTTTTATTATAGAAAAAAATATTTTAGTATAGAATTAAATATATAATTTCCGTACACGTGTATCATAATTCTGCTACTCCTTATCGGTTTGATCAATTTTTATGATTGTTTTGTGTGCTTATACGTAATCACCTGGATGGCTCGTTGTCGTACTCGCTGTTGTGGAGTCTGGATCTCCACTCATTTAAAATTTTTGTGGGCTTTGGCAGGATAAAGTTCACCTACTCGTTGCTAGTTTCCAAATAATTAATAAAATAAAAAACAAGTGTTAGTTAATTTAAACAGATGATAAGTAATTAATAAAATTTTAATTCATCTTTCTATGTAGCGTTCATTTACACTTTTTAAAACTAAACTTAACTAATTTTGTATATAGAAAACAGTACATATCAAGTTACAAAGTGTGAAATAGGTAGTATTGGTACATGTATTTATATATATATGTACTACGTTTGGGTAACAGATTTCCTAATACTTCTTACATAATTTATATGATACGGATAAATATTTAAGAGTATTACATATAAAATATAAATCTTTGAACAAAAAAGTATTACATACGAATATATTGCGACGTGATAACAAAACAGAGAATAAGATAGCAAATGCTCGTGTGTAGGTACATATTGTATTCATAATAATGATATCAAAATTATCCACATTAATCATAATTTAGAGTTTGAGGAAATCATATATGAATAGAGTTTAATTACGTATCTATATAAAAAATTAACTCTTTCCAAATTTTTATTGATAACTCTAAAGCTCGTCCATAGCTACTAAATAAAAAGAAAAAAGAAAATCTGTTGAGAAACACAGGAAACAAAGGTACTGAATTTTTATGTCTTTGCCTACTTAGGTACATATAGATATTATTATTGTTACGATCACAATTTTGATATTTTGACCGAATTCAAAAAGGAAGAGGCACTTAATCAGCTGTGACCTTTTTGTGTGTATTTTACTCATTTTCTTCACCAATTGTCATTTTCTTGAATAGAAGTGCTTCAATCAATTAAAGGTAATTTTGAAGTTCGAGTTTCTATTTTAGTAAAAAAGCATATTTTATTCTGAAAATAAGCTGAGACAAAAAACAACTTCAGTCCAGTGTGAGATGGACTCACGCAGCAAAAGTTCGTAGCACTAAACATTACAATTATACTCATATTTATGCGACTGATAAATCATTTGTACTAACTAATAAAACTGAACTTTAAATGTTTCTTAATAATAATTAGTTGGATATTTTTTTTTATTTATTGTTTTAATTTGGAACTCTATAGTCACATTAAATTGGACACTTGCAAGCGTTAGCTTTCATGGTTGGCCAAAAAAGCTTTTTGTTTATATATTGTCTTAAAATAAGGAATAAGTACTCAAATAAACACATTTTTGGGGTCCTTCTGAATTTTAGGTCCTGATTGTTTATATATTTATTTTTTATTGCAGAACACACCGACGGATATCTGTTTAATATTGCTAATTTTTAAAAAAATGTTCGCAATACTGTTGATCTTCTTTCTTGAATGGAAGGATAAACAAAGTTAAGTTATTATACTCCATTCGCTCTTCCCATGAGCGCACAAATACTGTGAACAAATATCTCTATAAAATCAATTTTTAACTAAAAACCGACATCAAAATAACCTTAAAATTATTCTTCCACTCTCATGGGTTAAATTTTTTCTTCAAATTCGAATGGTCAATAAAATGTAATCTCTGCATTATAAAAAAAATCATAAAAATAGATAGCTGTTGATGACGTATAAAATATGCATTATCACCTCCTTTTTAGTCCCAATTAGTTAAAACATTCGTTTATGGTATTATAGAAGTAAATCTCAGCCCTTCAGTTTATCAGCAGTCAAAACCGATAAAATTAGATAAACTAACCACTTTGTATAAGCTGTACTAATAAATGTATAAAGCTAAAGCTAAAAAATATAAACTTTAAACAACCTGACTACGGAAAAGGCGTATTAAAAAGATGGGAACAAATTAACAAAAGAAAATAGTATTATTCAGGTGGAGACATATCTACTACGAGTATATATGTATATACACGCATCAATGATAAAACATGTCGTAAGCAAAAGCTGGTTTAATATTAAACTACTATTATAATTCCAAACTCAACCTCACCACCTCACCACACCAACTCACCCTCGCTTCGCTCGGGTTCGTCCCTAATGAAAAACAAAAACAATTCTATTCCACGAGAACCGTACATTTTTCCGGCATAAAAAATGCTATTCCAGATTATAATCTATATCTATGCCCAACCAGATCCGTTCAGCCGTTCTGGCGTAATTCAGTAACAAACATCCATCCAAACTTTCGCACTTATAATATTAATGGGATGGGATTATCATTTAATATATATTTTTTTAAAAGTAATCTAACTAGTTTTATTAAATTGACTTAATAAACCTAATTAATATGCAAGTTAAAAAAAAGAAAAACATATTTCCAAGAGATTACTCTTAAATTCGACCAAATGTTTCTTACATACTGAATACGATATTAGTGAAAAAACCAAAAGGCCAAAGAGGCGCAAATGAACCATAATTTTTTACGGGGGTCTAAAGATGTTTCAGCTCGTTATTCATAGAACTCATAAGTATAATATCCCTATAACTTCAGCTATAGGCTACCACAAAGTTTTTATGCGAATTTGTATTTTTATTCTTTAATATAGTATAATTTAATATATCATTGTCGTAACTAATAGTTTCTGGGTTCATAAAAAACGTAGAAGCCTAAGAAAGGAGCTGAGCGCAAATCATATTATTATCATATACAATATCCTAGTCGGATTTGTAGCCAAGTTTGAGTTTAACTCTATTATAGCACTGTGATAAAGGTTTTTTGATTCAATTTAAAAAAAGAACAAGACTAATATAATCACGTTTTAGATAGAATCTTAATTACCATTTATGTCATAAATGCTTTCAAAACTAAAAACATCGATGTCGACATCTCAAAAAATTAATTACGATATTGATAAAAAAAATCATTTACAAGATAAAATACTCGACTGCGTAAAAAACGAACTAAAAAGATGAGAACAAGTCGACGAACACTGAAACATATCATTATGCAGTCGGAGACATACAATACACGTAGCAAGACTCGCATCAAGTATAAAACGTGTACATACTTATGTACTACAGCATAATACTATGTTTTTTCGTCAACTTGTTTCGTAAATTATTATTTTTTATTTACAGCTTTTTAGTTTTGATCAGTTAGGTATCTTGTTTTATTTAACAATTTCTTATCCTAAATTATTTTTAAATATATAAGTTGTGTACTCTTAAAAACCTGTATTTTGTTAACCCATTCGATTGATTCGGACGAAAAAATGTTTTTCTAGACACAAATTGACGCCTAGAATCCGCCATTTTTATTTTGAATAATAGGTATAATATACCTATGACACTCGCATTATCAAGACGAATCGAGCGACGTATGAATCATAGGGTCTGACATACATACAGTTAGAACACAAAACCCTCATTTGGGTTTCGCCGCAATGGAGTAAAAGTATAATCTTTATGGTGAAAAACTCCTTTAGGTTTTCCATGTGCCATCAAAGTTCCCAAATGGCTAAAATATCATCCCGTTTTTGTGACTGCTATTCGTAAGTGTACCCAAAAGAAAAACTGAGTAAAAACGTGATTCGAGTATAAAAAACATATATTTTTTTTATTTTTAAATAGTTTTTTGTTATACTCAATATTAAAAGTAAGAAAATAACATAATTTTATAATAATCTTATTTAATTCACTATATGTATATGAATGAGTCTAGAAAGGTTTCTATATTATGCAGAATATGTAATGTTGTTGATGTATTTCGTTATATCTTCAAGCTAAAAGGTATTCAGTACACTAAGTACTCTAATAAATTATTCCTTTTACGTAAATGTTAGAAACCAAATCCTTATGTAAATAGATTCTTATGACTAAGTTACAGTTAGTAGTGACCCCACTTGCTGTGCCAGCGGTCGCGGATTCGAGTCCCGCAGGGGGTATTCATTTGTGTGATGAGCACGAATGTTTGTACTCCCGTCATAGGTGCTTATATTTATAATATGTATGTATTTAAATTATATATGCCTCGTAGCATACAAGCCTCGTAGCTCTTTGTTAATGTTCCAACATATTTATTTATATTTCTATTCCCAACAATATATGTTTACGTTAAATCACTAGAAATTATGTTTTTTATTGTATTATTTGAGTCTATTGCCTATGTATAGTTTATAATTATAAATTTATAGCTTTGTAGTCTGCACTTTTACGTTAAAGAATAAATCAGGGATTTAATAATAAAGTATAAGTAAATTATCTTCAAAAAGGTCCAAATAAAAGACGTAGTCAAAATTGATCATTCCTTAATAATACGTAAGTTCTGATTATCTTTTATGATTTATTAATATTCAATATCTATCAAAATTAAATTACAAATGGAATTACTCACCATTTTTGTTTAGTATAATTCTTGCTTTATAATTTGTAATAATATATTATTACTAGCGACTCACCCTCGCTCCGCTAAGATTCGTCCCTGCTTACGTTTTTACGTTTTAACGTTTAGTATAGATTTCTCAGCGATGAGATATTTTCCAGCAGTAGAAAGTATCCTATATGTTGACTCGGATAACCAGCTATCATAATACCAAATTTCATCAAAATCCCTCCAGTGGGTTTTCCGGGATGCGGTAACAGATGGACAGACAGATAGACAAAAATTCTAAAAATAGTAGATTTGGCCTCTGTATCGGTAATAATATATATTTCAATAAGATTTTTCTAAAAATATTTAATGTACAGATTCGAAAAATATTATTACACATAATAAAATTGTAGATGATGTATAACATCATACTTTATCCCTTCAGGTATAGGAAGTGTTGATGTAATGAGAACATAGTAGCATAAATTAAAATAAAAGCAAATATATTAAAATTACTCTAAATCACTTCATATTAAACTTAAAGTGAGAAAAATAAAACGTTTGAAACAAATTTCCGAAGATTTATTCAAGTATTGTCTGAAGTCAACAAAGAGTGCTTCATAAACTGATGTCTGTACACTTACACAAAAATATATGTATATACATGAGTCCTTATAGCGACTTATACTATCTGGCATAATAATAATTATTTATATACATTATTAATATACTTTTCATTTAATATAGGGTATGTTTGGTAAATTTTCGGGGCGTCTCCGATGATGGTTGCCATGATGCCTCAGATGTATAACAGCTTCCCGCATTTTTTGCTCTCTCAGAGCTCGTATATAATCTTCGTTTACAGAATGTTTTTTTTTGCCATCCCGTAATACCGGCTTATTCATAGCCCTTTCACTGTCTTTGAACAAAACACACCACAGAGATTTGTCTTTATTATCCCATAACAATGACTTGGTATACTCTTTCAATCTCCTGCTATTTTCCTCCACGCGACGCATAGCTATCTCTATTTTAATCAAGTCCTTATAATGACTCGATATAGTCGGGGACGTAGACGCGTTATTGCTTTCCTGTGCTCTAACGCTTATATTAATTCTCGACAAGTAATAATTCTCATATTGGCTGGTGGAACCTTTAGTTCGCAATAACCACACTAAACTAGATATAAACGAGCACGACACTACGAAAGTTAATATTAGTAAAGTCAGTCTCAACAATGCGCTAGGGGACGCACAACTCATATCACTTTTTGTTTACGTTTGGCCACGTAGGCTAGCTCGAACATAACGCGTCGGCGTAGCAGTGCTACGAGAGTCTACGGGCGTCCGCTCGCTTAGTGCTGCCGCTACGAACTGGCGTGTGGACTATGGAGCGATGGTCGGCGCAGTCGGAGTATATCAGTTGAAATTTTCAGCCTAAAGCTGTAACCGAACTGCAGATGCTTTCGAAAGCTTTGTACAACATTATTTATGCATCTGTGCAGTCATTGTAAAGAATTGTTTAAAGTATTACAATTGTAAAACATATAATACTAATTCAGTGGTTCTGTTTCGATAAATCCGCTTAACACAGCGAAAGGATTTAATTCTACCGCTATATCCATTACAAAAGACATTAGTGATAAGGAAAGTGGGCCGATATTAAACGTAATTTAGTTATATGACTGGAAAAACGTAAACGATAACGATCTCGTCGCCATTGCAATTATATGGGTAGCGCTTTGTGTCAAAAGAAAAAGCTACACTTAAGAAAATTACAGAGTGAATATTCCGTTTGTATTAGGTGGAGTCGGCGAACATTTTTCACGAATTGTACTTATTTTACTCGTCAATCTACATAATTCTCTGTATTTTCTTTTTAACAAAGCGGAAAAAGGTTCGCTGTAACGAAAATCGTATCAGCGTCTTCTGACTACTTTAAAGAAGAAATATTTATAGATATTTTCCTTACCATCATATTATCGTTTTGTGTTGAAATTAATAAAAAAGTTAATGGGTAATACTATATCGTAATTAATTTTAACTAAAAAAAATTAATATTTATATCATATTATTTATTAAAATTAACAAAGTGCGAATCGGATTCGCCTGAACTCGGATTCCGCAACTATAAGAATCAATTAAGTTTTATATATTTTCTCTTAAGTATAAGCTTAGATACTCCAAATCTATACATTTTACAATAATACAAAATTAAAATACTTGCATAATTAAAATTTACTTCATAATTTCAACTCATAAAAATTAGAATTTATCCGATATTTGTAAGTTAGTAACTTAAATATTTCGTTTACATATAAGAACAAAACAAATAATACATTTATTAGACTATCTATTTTTAGTACACAAAAGCTTCAGTTTTAACTAATTATTATTTATGTGTACTTTTAATTAATTTTAACAAAGTGCTCCACACTTCGACTTAAGTCATTATACATAAAAGTGACATATCTACTTATATATATATATACATATATATATATATTATATATATATATATATATATATATATATATATATATATAAGTAGCATATCTGTCATACATCATGTGTCGAATAAAATATATAGATTAACGTTTACAAATTAAGTTAAAATATTGTTAAGGATAAAATCAACAAACATAAGTTAGTTTTCTTATTTTATATTCTTGATTGCGCGATAAAAGTATGTTTTTTACATATATTTCACATATTTGCTCAAACAGAAAAAAGTGATGGTAATTTCAGTCATAGATCTTATAAAAAAAAAACAATTTACTGTCAGTGGATATACTAAAAGTATAACAAAAAGTATAGGTAAATTACATAATATTAAAAGAAGACGTTATCATGCTCATGTTCATTGTAGTGGTATGTACCTAGTATACTCGTACGTAGTAATAGTATAATGGCAGGAGCTATATTGATTTTGTAAAAAAAGACAGTAATTAATTCAGGGTGGAATGAAACAATATTTAACGGTTAATATTTATGGTGTAATTATAACTAAGCAAAGAAAAATGTCTCACATTTCACTCGTGGAATGTGGGTTTAGTATTACATTATTTATGTTCCCTTAAATAAGTTACAATTATTATTGATCGTTTTACACTTATGCTTAATTTTTACATCCCTCAGAGCTTTCTTCAGGTAATTAGTAGAGTTTGAAAAAATTGTAATTTTGGAATTAAGAATTTTTTGTATCTATACATCTACACTGATAAATGAAATTGAAGTGTCTGTTTGTAATTTCAAAATAACAGCGTTTTACTAAATGCATATGAAATTATATACGAAACTTATAAGAAAAACACATTTTTTTTTTAATTTTGCCTGTCTGTCTGTTTGTTCCGGATAATTTTTGAAACAGCTGGACTGATTCTGACGGGAGTTTACTGGAAGATAGCTGATGTTATAAGGAGTAACATATGCTACTTTTATTTTAGAAAAAGAATTAGGGTTCCGCTCAAAAAAATTAAAATTATCCAGTTATAAAGACTTAGCGAAATTTTTAGCAATAAAATGTACCACTATAAAGTATGATATTATTCCATCTTGTTTGCCATTTTATTCCTATCTAGTCGTGAATCTTTCATACATAGTTTTTTTTTACTAGTTTATTTTATTTATAGTAGCATATTTTTTATACGTGTACGTATTTAAATATATAATCAAAAATGACAGACAATATCTTTCATAATATTAAGGTTTTTCCACGCAATCGCCTTTAGGATGAAATATTTTCTCAATGAAAAGTCTGTATAATATAACGATGTCAAGATACGTCTATCAAATGTCAATTTTAGCGTTTCATACAGGAAAACGTCGAAGTAAATGATACAAAAGTCACCATAAAATGTTCGTAGGTTGTACCTGAAAAAAGAATTTAATAATAAAGGATATATTGTAAGTTTTGAAAATGTTATTTAAACGTGACTAGCGACTCACCCTCGCTTCGCTTCCGGTTCGGCCCTAGACTAAAATATATCTGTCCCACGGGAACGATACATTTTTCTTGCGTTAAAAAATGGCCTATGTGCTATTCCAGACTATAATCTATTTCTGTGCCAAATTTCATCCAGATGTGTTCAGCCGTTCTGGCGTGAAAGAGTAACAAACATCCATCCATCCAGTCTCACAAACTTACACATTTATAATATTTATACATGATTGTAATTTATATACTAAGATATTTTTATAAGAATAGTTTTAAAACATCTATAATATAATTAATGTCGCAAACGGAGTTCGCTTTTCCTCATGAAGAGACGAAAAATCATTATCATTAATTACTTATTTACTTGAATTCAATATTTATGTCCTATTAAGTTAATTACATTATACAACATTTTCCATATCATTAAATAGCATTTATAATACTAGTCATTTTACAAAAATACCTATCTACAAAAACAATAGTAAAAACCGTTAATTTTCATAACATCGTTTTAAGGTTCCGATTTCGTACCCGAATCTAAAATCGATATGACTAATAGAAAACTAAAGAATATCTAGGAACGCTAAATGGCTTCGTGACATACTCAGATAATATGTTATTTCTATGCATCGCATAGAATATTTCACTACTAGCGATGTCGATTGTAGAATATAATCTAATCTAAACGAATCAAATCTGTCTAAGACATTACACTCGTCAATATTTTCACACTATTTTAATATACAAGTATAAATTTTATATCTAAAGACTAAGTTTTAAACTGTTATAGTTATTTCTGTTTGAAAGATTTTCAGATGATATTTCGACGTTGAGTTTCTCAAACTTTTAATTTAAGGATATATATACAAGTTATATAACAGCTTCCCATATCGAGGTGAATATATGTATTGTATTCAGCCTTTTTTAATATCCTACTGCTGTCCCTATAAAATGTGGGGATCAGGCCTTAGTAAACCTCACTGGCCAAGTGCGCATTTCACATGTATTCAGCCCTTTTTAACGTCCCACTGCTGGGCACGGGCCTCCCTTCAGTACGAGAGGGATCAGGCCATAGTCCACCACGCTGGCCAAGTGCGGGTTGGCGGACTTCACATGTCTTTTGAAAACTTAGTAGGTTCTCCCAGACATGCAGGTTTCCTCACGATGTTTTCCTTCACCGTTAAGACGGGTGGTAATCATGTTGGAAATGATTCGCACATGAAAATATTAGAGATGCGAGACCTGGGATTTGAACCCGCTTCACTCGGTTTCCCAAGCGAGCGCGTTACCACTGGGCTACCACTGCCTCCTTCATTCCTTCATTCCTGCATTTCACATGTCTTTCGAAAACTGGCTAGATTCTCTCAGATATGCAGGTTTCTCCCGATGTTTTCCTTCACTGTAAGATAAATGACAATCATGTTGAAAAATGATGCATAAAAATATTAGAGGTGCGAGACCCGGGATTTGAACCCGTTTCTCAAGCAAACGCGTTACTACCGGGCTACCACTGCCTCTGATATATCAAGGTGGCATAGCGCGAATTTGAGTCTCCAAGGTTTTTTTTTTTTTTTTATGGGATTAAGGGGGCAAACGGGCAGGAGGCTCACCTGATGGAAAGTGATCACCGCCGCCCATGGACATCTGCGACACCGTAGGGCTTGCAGATGCGTTGCCGGCCTTTAAGGAAAGTATACGCTCTCTTCTTGAAGGTGGCCAGGTCGTAGCGGTTCGGAAAGACCGCCGGCGATAGCTGATTCCACAGGGTGGTTGTGCGAGGCAGAAAATGCCTTAAAAATCGCACTGTTGTGGAACGCTGGACATCGAGGTGGTGTGGATGGAATTTACTATTTTGGCGCGATGTCCGATGATGAAATTCAGCAGCCGGGATCAGTCCGAACAATTCCTCGGAACACTCCCCGTGATAAATGCGGTAGAAGATGCAAAGTGATCCAACATCTCTACGCAGAGCTAAAGGATCAAGCCGATCGGAGAGAGCTTGATCGTCGATAACTCGAGCCGCCCTACGTTGAATGCGGTCAAATGGAAGTAGCTGGTACTGGGGAGCTCCCGCCCAAAGATGAGAACAGTACTCCATGTGGGGCCGAATTTGCGCCTTATAAAGAATAAGACGCTGACACGACGTGAAGTACTGTCTCGCCTTGCTGAGCACACCAAGCTTCTTTGAGGCCAGTTTGGCCTTACCTTCCAATTGACCACGGAACTGGACGTTGCTCGAGATGTCGACGCCAAGTATTCCGATACTGGCTGTGGGAGACAGAGGAGTGTCCTCAAACTGAGGAGCTACGATAAACGGCGACTTTTTAGCGGTTAACGCGCAAACTTGTGTCTTTTTGGGGTTAAATTGGACTAAGTTTAGTCGACCCCAATCCGAGACTTTGGTTAACAAAGATTCGACTTCAGACACAAGTTTGTTCCGGCTCTCGTCGACGAATTCCCGAGAAATATTAGCGCGGCCAGTGTACAGGGCATCCACAGTGCTATCGTCTGCATAGCAATGAATGTTGCTGATTTGCAACATGTCATTGATATGCAGAAGAAACAGAGTAGGTGACAGTACGCAGCCTTGTGGAACACCAGCATTGACATATTTAGGATCAGAGCAAGCACCGTCGACAACGACCTTGATGCTCCGATCTGCCAAAAAGCTGGTGATCCAGTTGCAAAATTTCTCGGGGAGCCCATAGGAAGGTAGCTTCGAAAGAAGCGCTTTGTGCCATACCCGATCAAAGGCCTTCGCTATATCCAGACTGGCTGCAAGCGCCTGTATATTTCGAACGCAAGCTTATTTAACAAAGAGACATACCTAAGATAGCTCCAAAACAATGAAATTAGAGTCTAATAGCGACTATTAATGGAAACTGGAGGTTGAACGTCAACCAATATGAATTATCTGTATTGAGCTTGCAAATTCTAAGCGTGAGCGTGTGTCGTGATAAGCAATGCTGTCAATGAATCCCTATATGAATAGATCTAAATTATGTATGATGAGTTGTAAATAGGTATTTCTGGTAAAACCTAGGTAAATTAATAAATGTAAGCATAGATGTTGACGAGAACAAGGTAAATTTTGAGTGTGTTAAATACATGAAATTTAAATAAATTGTACCGAGGTCGAATCAGTAAATTGATGTTTTTCTTTTAATGGAGGGATATTTGAAATGAAACGGAAGTAAATATCACGTACAAACAATTTAAAAAACGTATATTTATGTTTGCATAACGTAAATAACATAATGGATATCCAATACTTTTTTTTAAATAAAGCTTATTTTATGATTTTTGCTAAATAAACCTTTAAGATTTATTAATCAAAGCAGCATAAAAAGTTTCTGGATAAAACTAATTCTCTATAAAATTATAATTGAATTTTTTAGGCAAACTGTTCTATGCTGTAGTCGAAATTGTGATTTATTATACTAAGTGAGGAAAAGTTCTATATTCTTAAGTATATTATAAGTACTAAAAATTCCTTTGGCGTCAGGCGATGTTTGAAACGACTGCGTGACCCGTCAACGCCATGTGGAAAATATCGTCCACCAGCAATGTAACTTACGGCTGGCGTCTGATGCGACGCAAATAAAACATAACTTTTGTAATATACCTAGATAGAGGCTATTATTAAAACTGTTTAATACTTATCTTTTCTAGGTCATATCATTAGAAATTATCCTAGATGTATCTCACAAATGTACGTGTTTACTTCTACCTCGCACGTGCAATTGTGGAACAATCTTCCTCCTTAGATTTTTCTTAAACGCTTCAAAATGGAGTTCTTCGTTATGTTACAGAAGTCCATGAGCGACGATAGGCACTTATCATCAAGTGGACCGTTTGCTTGTTTTCTGTTAAAAGAAAAACATTTTACCGGATGTTACATTATATAAATAATTGACGTCCGACCCCAGGCTCCCAACAGTAGCCTATGTGATACTCCGGGTGATAGTTATCCATGATTTTATCCAAATCCGTCCAGCCATTTCAGCGTGAAAGAGTTACAAACATACACACACCTAAAATATTCTTTTGTAGTACATACTAGTAATAAATACAGATAATATATAAATAAAAGGAAACACAAACTATTTGAAAAGTCACAATCTATCGCACTATCAGATCGTATGAGGTACGAAGGCAGCATCTGACGATTTCAAATTTATTGCAAGGCCGGGACTTGTGATTTCGCCATTATGCTGTTTTATGATCATAAATTTATGCTCACACAGTAATCTCCATAACTTTCAGTGGGGTGTGAGAGGTTTAAAAACCCGTGCAAAATAAATGATAAACAGTTCATCTCTTACAAGAAATTGCGGCGAAAAGGAAAATATTTTATGCTAGTAATATAATTATCACGAAATGACATGATTGCTATAATTAAATTAAAATGTAAGTATAGCACCAGAAGCCAAATCTTTTCTAACTTATTTAACTGTGCTTCCGTGATAAAACTAGTGATCTCAGGACTGGCAGCTATTTTGCTCAACGTAAAAATATTGCATTCCCAAGAGGTAATGCTGCCAGTCTTCTGGGCACCTATGGCTGTCTCTTGGAGATACGCTTGTGGGTATTTATTATTTGTTATTTCTTTTCGTTACGATATTGTCATATTATTCATATCAACCTTAAAATAAATATATAGTAATCAAAAATTAGCCAATATTATATATTCAAGTGTACTTTTTGGGTTTCTTTCTGACGTTAGATACATTGTAATAACTTAGCATACTGTTTACTTTCCGCCTATATCGATGAGCTCCTATAAAAGTAGATGTTTGTAAACTATGCAAATTCTCTGTATAGAATTTATTCTTGCTATTTCCTAGACAACAATTATCGCAAGCTGCGCTAAGCTTCGGGTTTTATTTTTTCCACTTGTTCATTTCGAAAATTAATAAGTACAATCAAGTTAATGAAAAAAAATTATATTAAAAAATAGTCCTCAAATTGAACCCAGATGTTAATTGGACAGGATCCAGATTAAATATTGATTATTAAATTGTTAACAAAAATAAGTGAAAGTTTACTACCTAATATATATTGTGTATGTGAGTTCATCTTTATGTATTATCTGAACGAAAAGTATTCCAAGCATGATTTATTGTATAGTGGCAGTATGTCTCAATAGAAATACGCAAACAAGTAGGAAGAAGCTTAATAAAATAAAAATAATATTTCCACGTACTTATGAATCATTCAGGTGAAAAATGACAAATGAACCAAAATCGACACCGAGTCTCGCTCAATGAAAATCGAATTTATTTCTGATGAATATGCATAACTCTACATTGTTCATCGCATCCGCTTTTCGATTAAGGTCTCATCTTTTCAACACCTGATTGTACTATGAAAGGTTTTAGCTTGATTAAATCCATTGTTATCAATCAAACAAAGCGAAAATTTAATTTACGCTCTAATTGACGAACATTTTGTATACTTATATCGAATAATTATTTGCGTGTTATTCTGTGAATTTTTTATGTTAAAACTTTTCGCTAAAACGATATCGTTAGATGAATATGTCTAAGGGTTATTCTATCCCATGGTTTTATGTCAAAATTATATAAACATTTAAAAAATTATGTAATATTTTTTTAAATGCTAAAAATATTTCAAATTCACGGTATCAAAATCATTCATATTTTGGAATAACCAAGAATATCCAAGTAACAAAGTGTTATAATAATCCATAACACATACGAGTACAAGATACATAATATTTTTATGTTAACGTAAGAGAGCGTTAATCTAGAGATTGTCGGATACAATCTGTTAAAGTGTTGCGTTTAACATAAAGTGGCAGTAAGCGAGCAGTAAATTATTTGTAAAGTTAGCTTAAATCAAGATCTTTTTAGATAATTAACAATCCTTAAAATATCTACATAATATGTATCTATATACCAAAATATATACGGGACAGGATACATTCAATGGTGTACTACGAGTACTACTGACAAGTTAGACATCCAAGATTTATTCGTCAAACATAGTACAGTGCGATTTTTTCAAATTGCCAAAAGAATGAATTAAATTAAAATTTATTAATATTTGATTATTAGTACACAGATGACATAGTACTACCCTACAGTACATTTTTCGCATAGTGTTATATTCAAATATATTTAACTAATAATTTCAATTTTCTATTGATCGTTTAAGATCTACAAAAACGTGAATAGTTAGTACGACTTTGAATGTAGAGTATTTGAATCGAAATCATTCAAAAGGTTCTGGATCAGATCCAAATGGCAAACGTGCTTAAGAATCGACCTAAAAATATTTGCTGAGTACTTTCCTTATTTTTGTGTAAAATAAATAATATAATTCTAATAAGATACGAACCATTTTTAAATTAAATTTCATCTATTGTTTTTAAGTAGATAGTAGAAATTTTATAAAAGACTAACTACCCACCCTCGCTTCGCTCGGGTTCATCCCTAATGAAAAACAAACAAAAACAAGTCCATCCCACGGGAACCGTACATTTTCCGGGATAAAAATGCTATTCCAGACTATAATCTATCTCTATGAATTTTTTTATCCAGATCCGTTCTGCCGTTCTGGTGTGATTGAGTAATAAACATCCATCCCTCCAAAGCTTATAAAATATTTATGGGGATGATTTTCTATCAAATTTACATACAGTTATAATTTTTATCTGGTAAATATCATCGTATACCCTAAACAAAATAAATTTTAATTATACAAGTATGCGCTGACTTATAATTGAAATTACTTAACATTGTTCACATTATAGTAACTTAATGATGAAGTTACGAAATAACTCAAGCGATTTCGTATTTTAAAATTCATTAGGATAACAAATTTTGCCGAAAAGGGAGTTAAAAAGAACATAAGATATTCAAACGATTCCTTCGCAGCTACAAACAAAATACGAAGAAAACGCAATTAATTTTGTTCCCTTGATTATGGAAGCCAAAATTTGCTATTCATTTCCGATTTACTGAAACGAAAAACACAATTTACGGATCGCGAGGTGAAATTGAAAAAGTTTTTAGTTATTTATTTGAAGCGTTTCACGATGCCGCAAGCGCCGACTTTCAATTTTTATTTTTTGCAGACTCAATACACCTCATATCCTAAACAAGATATATTAAAGGAAATTCTTCTTTAAGCATCTTTCTTATCCTCTTAAATTCGATATGAATAATGGAGTTCGCCGTGGCATTCGCATAGGTATTATAATTAATTTTAATATTTATGTTGAAACGAAAACCTTACAGGTAAATTTCTAAGAAATTTATTAAAATTCTAAGAAATCTATTGTTAACTGACACCTCGGGGTGTCCGCGGTCGTGAAGGGATTATAAATATATTACATACACATCTATTTTCATTGACATTCAGAAATATTTTTTTTAAATATAGGTAGTGTCTTTGAATTAACAGATTTAAGGTGTTAAAAGAAAGGTTTAATTGCGTACGTAATGATTTAATCGAGATCTTTTTACAGAGAGAGAAGGTCGTTAGAAGGAAAAATAATTAGCGGTAGAAAGTTAACACAGAATCAACCTTGCCTTCAAATATGAAGAGGCGCTAAAATACCATTTGAATTTTAATATTAATATTACATATATTTATAATTAATTATAATATAGTTTTATAAACAGGTAGATTAGGTAATTAATCAACTTTATTCACAGATTGATTTTCGAGTAACATGTAAAAACAATGATAATATCAGTAAATCAATTCAAATAGCAAAAGAGAAACCCATTTTAGGGCCCTATCGCACCACGTATCCAATATGTATTAAAAAAAGCTTAATTTTTTTTGCTTATCCCACTATAATCTTAGTTTTGGCGGCAATGGCCAAGTAAAGAAAAATTAGAATTTGCGACATTGCATAAAACTCCTATCAAAGGTTTAATTACCGTTTTTATTTCATAAAACGCCACTATACATCTCTATAGTGCCATAAACTTATGATCAGTTCATTTGCTAATCATAGATTCATAGCACATGAATTGCTACTTTACTATTACTTGCTCGTACATTTTTGTAGTATTTAAGATAAATTATATTTTAAGTAAAACATTAAAAACACACAGAACACCTAAAATCTGATTCAATTTGTAACGCAAGCTACGAAATAATAAGCTAAAATGCAAAACTTCCTAAAATAATATAGACCTCCTTCGTCAACAAAATTCGTTGGCTTACTATTACAAGGTTCTATGTTACTTTTAATGAAGTTTAGTAATTTTTACATAGAACTTCGTTATTTTGTTATCGTAAAAAAAACAACATAGAACTATGTAAAATTGAATATTTTGTAGTTATAGTGCCGCTATCTAGTGGTTTGTTTTTGCAAAACTGTAGCTAATGACACACAGAACCTTGTAGCATTAATAACTAAATAAGTACATACTAAAATTGTAACATAGAATCTTGTAATAGTGAGCCAACGAAATGTCAATATGCAAATATGTAAATAGGTATATGTTATTCGCTTTTCATATTAGTAGGTACAAACGTAGGTAACGCATCCCAGATAACTGATATTAATTGCTTTCTGACTGTCTTTCTGTCGTGCTTGGACATTGGACACCGTATCTACTACCCTTGTTTTATACCTTGTCTAAATGACGACTGACCATAATCAATTGATCTTATAAGAATACAAATATGTACCTGCGTACTATAGGTGTGTAATAAAATCAGTTTATTCATTATTTACGTAATGTAAATAATTTAATTTGTATATAATCAAGTATTATTTGTCAAAATATTATGTAAAATATAAGGTAAAAATTGCATATTTAACTCTGTATTTAACTAACTCGACCATTGCTAGGGCCCGTGAAAATTGGGCTCTAGAATAATTTTTAAATGTATTAATTTATAGCTGTTTTTAACCCCATAAACACGGGGTCCCAGTTTCTATAGGGATTGGTTTCCTTTAAGTTTGGTTAGATAAAAAGCTAATCAGTGGAGCATCGAACATGACACGATATTAACCACGTATACTGCCAGCATTACGCACTTATGATTAATGAGGGAACCAAAGCAACTAATTAACATTAAACATGTGCTTTGATGAATACTAAAACAAAGATACTCTTAATTAACGAAGTAGGCCGATTAGAAGATATATTCTAGCTATTATGGTGAATATATATAGGAAATAATAAGTTTTAGCATTTTAATATACTATAATAAAATTGTAACTAAGCCGAATCTGTTCATTAAATATTTTTTGGAAAATCTTATTGAAATAAATATTATTATTAATACAGAGACCGAATCTATAGTTTTTAGAATTTGTGTCTGTCTGTCTGTCTGTTACCGCATCACAGAAAAACCACTGGAGTGATTTTGAAAAAATTTGTTATGATGACAACTGGTTATCCGGATCGGCATATAGGATACTTTTTACCGCGGGAAAATATTTCATTTCTGAGAACAAATATAAAAACTGCAATGTAAGAGTATAATAATATGTAAAACCTAAGAATTTGGTTTTTGGTCATCTGAACGCGGGCGGAGCCGCGGGCAATGCTAGTTAATTAATACGTTTGTTGCGTTAAATTATTTAAATATCTTCTAGCTACTAGAGTCTCTATATAAATCGTAAAGAGAGAAATTTATTCTAAATTTTTAATTTCGTCAGTAGCACTTTGTGGAACAAACTTAATTTAAATAAATACTCCTTACAAAAATTCACCATTTTAATAATGCAATGTTACATTACTTTGAGTTATATATTTTTTTGTATACGTTAGTTTGAATTCAGAAAAAACTTCTCAGTTTTTAAAACACCACTCGTTGTTCCTTTATAATTTTGCGTATATTTTCAAGCAACGCGTGTTGGGTGAAGGTTTCCAATGGCATACTTTGTTCTAGTTAGACATGAAAATGTTTATGAGCAGTTCAAATTTTTATTATGCGAGAATAAAGCAAACGGCAAACGGCCTCTTAAATAGCAAGCAATGGTATATAAAAGACGACAATACGATATATAGGTCATCTTTATTTATTTTTATTTTTAACCAACTTCCAAAAAGGAGGTTCTCAATTCGTCGGAATCTTTTTTTTATGTATGTTCACCGATTACTCGAAGACGCCTGAACCGATTTGGGCTTTTTTTTTGTTTCGAAGGGTATAAATACTTCCCAGGTGGTCCCATTTAAATTTTATCGAAATATTTCGAGCGGTTTTAAAAAAATCAACAATAAATATATTTTTTTAAATAAGTTGCTTAATCGGATAGTTATTAAAAAACTTTCTTCTTACAAAGTAACTTCTCATTATGTCTACACTAAAAATGGAAAAATAAAAACTTAAAAAAATAAAAACCGACTTCCAGGCACTAAAATGTAAAAAATAACTAAACGGGGGTTTTCATTTAGAATAGATACCTAATCAGATATATTCGAAGTCGGTGCCAGCCGACTATATTTTAAAATATGAATATCTATATAGGTAAATATGATTAGGTATGCACTCTAATCTAATATATTTAAACGATCAATTCTTGTATATACATATATGTATATAATCTGAATCTCGGAAAGTGCTCCAACGATTTTAATTTTAGTATGCAGTGGATTTCGGGGACGATAAATCGATCTAGATTAGTTTTATGTCTGAGAAAACGTGTGTTTTCGAGTTTTCATGCGGTTTTGTTTCTCATTATTTCACGCAAAATATGATCGCTAATTCGCACGCTAGGTCATAACTATCGTAGTCAAGCGGTTAAGGCGCAAGTTTGACAACCACACGTGTCTGGGTTCGTATCCCGGCCGGATACAAAGTTTTTACTTTTTTTTGTATCTATTCAAATTTTTAGTTTGTTTTTTTTAAATGTTTTTTTGGCAAAAAAAACTCCGAACGAAGCTCGGTCGCCCAGGTACTTATAGTTAAAATATTATACATCAATTTGTAATGTATTTTACGTATCGAAATATATTAGCTTTGCTTTGTATCGGCAAGTTCCCCAAGTGAGTTCGTAATAAGTCTTAGGTATTTTAATATAAAAGGGAGTGATGAATATTATACAAATACCTTTTTTTATCTAATTATGTAACTTTCTATTAATAATCGTAGGCAGGTAGGTATAGTGGATAGGAAATGTTGTAAATATCTGTAAATGTAAGTCTTCTTTCTTGTTGACCTAACTTTCATTGGAAAAATATATTAAATACGAAAAACGTAATATAAAACCTTTTATTTTCTCCGTTGTTTCGCAAGGCGATTAGGAATAATTAAACATAGAATAATTTGTAACAATTTACTTTATAAAAACTATTTATAAATGCAGTGCCCCGCTTATACTATATTCTATTTGAAAAGTTCTGGTAGACCGTAGAGGTCCTCTAGAGATGATATTTACACAAATGAACTAACCTTGCTACATTCTATATTATTTTCTGAACTATATTTAACTACGCTTTAATTATATTCCTTTGAAATAAATCTGTTAACTTTACAATAGACTTATGTATGACTAGCATTGCCCGCGGCTCCGCCCGCGTTCAGATGACCAAGAACCAAATTCTTAGGTTTTACATATTAGTACACTCTTACATTGCAGTTTTTCTATTTTTTCTCAAAAATTAGATATTTTCCTGCGGTAAAAAGTATCCTATATGTTGACCCGGATAACCAGCTATCATCATACCAAATTTCATCAAAATCTGTCCAGTGGTTTTCTCGTGATGCGGTAACAGACAGACAGACAGACAGTGGTAAGTGTAATACATTACAGTGGGTAAGTGTAATGCATTACAGTGGGTAAGTAGCCTATATGTTACTCCAGGTTACTATCTGTGTTTTAAATTAAAGCATGAAGCAGTAGAACATAGCCATATACATAAAAGGAAATTTTCAATTAAAAATTTCAATAATTAGTTACGAAATTAAAATTTTACCACCAATAAAGCTCATACTAGATAATAACTTTCATACATTTTAATATAAGTAAAAGCCCCTTTAATTCAAAAACTTCTTAAACTGCTTTAATTTAATATACACACTCGTATTTTGTGCTAAATCCTTAATCCAAGTATAAGGCTATGAAATAGTGACCCTTCTAGTATGAGTTTCCGTGTTCCCAACAGTGTGCTCCACTTTACATTAAAGTTTCCTGAACAGCGGAAGTAGCCATTATCGTTAGAATGGAATGTTACTTAAGTCACTAACATTATAATAATCAGAGGGAAGAGAAAATAGATGGGAATACAACATAGGTAGTATATACAGTATGTAAGATTTATTTGTATTATACACGCTAACATTTATTCTAAATGAAAGTTTTTATGTGTGTGTGTGTATGTTACTCCTTCACGCTGAAATGGCTGGACAGTTTTGAATGAAATTTAGTACACAGATAGACCTGGAAATACACATAGGCTATGTTTAACAGCGCGAGTGAGAGTATTCGCTAGATATATGTATTTTTTTTTATGTCTCAATGGTTAATTTAGTTTTTCATATATTTCAAGCTAACAATTTGTCTTATCGATATGAATAGTAACCTAATATTTCTCTATGTATAGATTCATAGATGCTGTCTGTAAGATTTTATCACGATTATTTATGGCGTAAAGTAACAAGATTTATCACCACATTCGTACCATTAATAGGACGACACGTTTGGCTCAGTTGGTAGTGACCCTACTTGATGTGCCAGCGGTCGCGGGTTCGAGTCCCGCTGGGGGCATTCATTTGTGTGATGAGCACGAATGTTTGTACTCCAGTCATGGTTGTTTATATTTATAATATGTATGTATTTAAAGCTATATATGTGTAGTGTAACCACTATCTGGTATCCATAACACAAGCCTCGTAGCTTACCATGGAACTAGATGGCGCTGTGCGTTAATGTCCCAACATTTATTATTATTATTTATTATTATTATTAATATACTATTATTTAACTGCCTCGGTGGTGTCTCGGGTCCTGCACCTTAACTCTCACTGGTCGTGTCAAGCAGTCGTCCCACCGGAATATGAGAGTGACAGGAATAGAGAGTACACTTGTGTCTGCGCGCACACTTGTGCACTATAATATCTCCTGCACAGTTGGCTAGTCTCAATGAGATTGGCCGCCGTGGCCGGAATCGGTCGGGAGAACATCATCATCATACTATTATTGCAAATTACAATTTTTATTCATAGTAATTTAAAATGTACTCGAAGCTTTAGATCTTATCTTTTTCCACACAGTACTACTACATAGAAAGCCCTCGATGTATATTTATGATAAAATATAACCGTTGCGCCAAAAAAATACAAAATAAAAAACATATTGCAATATCATATAGTTATTAGTTCATATGGACATGCCGAGTATAATTAGAATTAGGATAAAGTTAGCGGATGTCACTAGTGAAACTAAACTAGTAAATACATACTAATTGCCTTAAAACTTTACCTACATTAGATGATTGGATATCGGAATTCAGGTAACCGGCTTTAAACTAGGTATACCTTACAAACCTCTAAGCTCAATTTACTTCATTGGAATTTCGGAGTTAAAGAATCGACACAGATTGTATGGTCTATGACGGAAGCTATTTCTCTTGGTGTACTAAAAATCTATATTAATATTATAAAGAGGTAAAGTTTGTGAATTGTGAGTTTGTGACGTTGTAGGGAGTATTCTCTGGATCTACTGAATCGATCTAGATGAAATTTGGTAAGAATATAGTTTGAGACCCTGGAAAGGACATAGAATACTTTTTATCCCAGAAATCATCCCTTGAGGGGGTGAAAATGGGGATGAAAGTTTGTACAGGGAATCAACCGAGGGACAAACACGAGCGAAGCGAGGGTGAGTCGTTAGTATTATATAAAAATATAAATATATGTACCTTTGATGTGTCGGTAGGTACTTAACACTAGGTGTCTACTTGTCGCTAGGTCACGTATATGTTCAATGGACAATGTACATAATGTACTTTTATTATTAATGGGGCATGCGTAAAGACTATTATAAGGGACATTCTTTTAGAATTCTTACTAATATTTCCGTCTATCTCTATGCCTATTTCTATCATAAGGAGTAGACATTTTTATATAGAATCGAAAATACAGCCATATTTCGTTTTAATCTATACTAATATTATAAAGAGGAAAGATTTTTTATTTGTTTGTACCAAATAAACTACTGAACCGATTTAGATGAAATGTGAGACCCTAAGAACGACATAGAATAGTTTTTATTCCGGAAATCATGCCTTAAGGGGGTGAAAATGGGGATGAAAATTTGTATGGGGAAACAATCTAGGGACGAAGCTTTTCCATGCATTTTGCAACTATACAAAATATATTTTCATCAAGTCTATCAGTACGAGGAATACATTGAAGGTTAATGGAGAATCGCCAGCTCTTTTAACTTAAATGAAAAACAATATACGAAAGTACGCTAGTCGACGAAAGCCGAGATACCTAATCGATATATAGTAGCATCACCGTATTGGAAGAAAATTTCATTTTCACACAAAACATACCTAGCCGACTAAAAGAGCAAATTTTACTATTAGGCTCGATATCCTAGTGATAAAACTTGTAGATATCTGAATTTCCTTTATGTTGTCTTTTTTAGAATAGCATTTGAACATAATTTAAAACAAATGTTATCTTTCACGACCTTACAAAGGAAAATGAACAAAGATAAAATAGTAGAAATATAACGGTTCTGTATTAAAACCTTTGACTTGCAAAGCAAAGTATGTGCATCAAAAGTGTTATAAATAGCTAATTTAACCATTTACAGCGATTTCTTTTCATTCACCAAAATAATTTTCACGGCATGACCTTTTAAGGTAGTGGTAGCCTAGTGGTAACGCGCTCGCTTGGGAAACCGAGTGAAGCGGGTTCAAATCCCGGGTCTCACACCTCTGATATTTTCATGTGCGAACCATTTCTAACATGATTTCCACTTGCCTTACAGCGAAAGAAAGAAAAACATCGTGAGGAAACTTGCATATCTGAGAGAACTTAGCAAGTTTTCAAAAGACATGTGAAGTCCGCCAACCCGCATTTAGCCAGCGTGGTGGACTATGGCCTGATCCTCCTCGTATTGAAAGGAGGCTCGTGCCCAGCAGTGGGACGTTAAAAAGAATTGAATACATGACCTTTAAATAATGTAAGGGTCCCAAATTTTTTTTTTTTTTTTGAGTACGACAACAAAACAAAAACCTGTATATATCAACTTTGGTTATATAAGGAACACGTTCAAGCTTTTAGTGCGAACAAACATCACTTAAATGCCATCCGGTGTTGACCTCCTCACCGGAACACATTAGGGCAATCAACAGCGAACTGTCTTTATGTACTGCTATTTATATTTCATATCTAAATATACGTATACCAAAAAGTAATGTGTTATTAAGTTGAAAATAATTAAAATCTGACATTTCTTTTATAAACTAATCCATATTTTTATAAAACTAAAAATGATTTTATTAGTAAAACAAATATTTTTACTCCCAACCCCAAATTATAATCAATCAATACGCAACATCCGTCCAATGCTAAATATAAGAACTCTTTCACATTGCTTGAAGTTGAAACTGATATATAATTTATGGAATCATTACAACATTTGATTGAAAATGAAATTTACCATCTGTACTATGTGAGTATTAACATATTGTTTTCCTTTTTAAATCGATAAAAATAAAATTTTTAGTATCTCTGCTATCTTTCCTCTCCTAATTAATTATCTATACATATGATAAAATAGTAACTTATCGAAATCTGTACATTAAATATTTTTAAACACAATGACTGTAACATATTGTGTCCAGAATGTAGACCTCAAAACAATAGTTATTCATATTTTTGTCTGTTTGTGTGTTCGCGTTTCACGCAAAAAGTGCTTGACCGATTTTGACTACATACATGTGTAGTGATAACTTGTTACTCGGATTAATATTTAGGATATTTTTTTATTACAGGAAAATCAAGGTTAACTTGCAATATCTATTCATATATATTTGAAACGTACCCGAGCGAAGCGAGCGTAAGTCACTAGTTTAAAACATAAATTGAATTTCATAAAAGTGCCGATGACCTACAGACGTTTCACTTCTTGTTCGTGTACACATTGATACACGGAATCTTTATTTTTTGAATAAATTCCTATTTTTCGTTTGTCCAATATATTTTTTTCACATCGTTTAGAATATGCTATAACCAACCGGAGACAAGATAAACTAGACAAGATGTCATTCTACAACCGTTGATGAATACAAATGTAAAAATAATGTAAAAGACATATTATAACAACATAACCATAAAAATATATTGAAATGTTTCTTTGAATACAGCGATCGAACGTGTTATTTTAATACAATTTTTAAACTAATATTTAACGATTGTAAAAATCCTTCTTGTTTAATTCCTTTATATGTAAGCATACATGAAAAATATACCATACACCCATCGAGCACAGTAGGTACTGAACTAACAGTAAGACGTCAAATAAAACTATAATTTCATTATCATATTCATAAATAATATTAAATTACTTTATTAGTTACGGTACGTACAGAAAACGTCAGGTATATGTACGTATTATATTTATTTCAAAACCTATCGAAGTATAATCGAATCATAAAAAATCGAAACATATCGAAGTATAAAAAAAAATGATAACGAGTTAATATTAGTCCCGCTGAGTTTCTTTCGCCAGTTCTTCTCAGTTCTGAGGCTTCTTCTTTCCGAACTGGTAGTAGACTCATGACGTTCAGTAAAACATTGTAATAATTTAATGCTGAATAAAATATTTTGAATTTGAATTTCAATATGAATATATGATCAATATTGGAATGAAAAATATTGCTAAGTTTGAAATACAGTCTGTATAGCTTTAAAAAAGGTGTCTCAAGCACAAAATGAACCTACGAAAACCATCTAAATCACAGTAAATAATGAATACAAAATAATATTGTACTGCTAAAGTCAAAGCTAATCAATCAACTAGATTTATAAAGTTGATATTAAATCTTACAAATTTATTTTTATCAAGTTACGTAGTCTTGTATACAAACAACTGCTAAGTACATAATTAAATGTCACAAACAAGAAACCTTTTTCTTAAGAGGGTATATATCAGCAAAGGCCGAGTATAAATGACTCTTTCAGCATTCATTTCAAAGAAAATATTTGTTAAATTACATTTTAACGATTTGAAACGACGTAATTAGCCTAATGACTTAATGTTGCCAGAACCGACAACTTGTTACAAACACGGAAGGTTTTTAAAAACTTTTACATCTTTGTAGAATTTTTTAAACTAATATAAGTCACGCTAACGCTAACCGTTAGTTTTTTGATTATGCTAAAAATGTTGAAAAATAAATAATACGTGCTGTTTTAATTATTATAAAATAATTTATTTTTCCCCTTCCTCTACCACATAACTTTCACGGCCCACTCTGCTATCAGAAATGTAGGTACCGGAAGCACCTGCCGATGGGATGGGAGCACATGCCATATTTCGCTTCCAAGGCCCAAGTAAGTAGATTGCTCAATGATTTTTACCTCGGTGGTGGTTCCCCACACAAAAAGGGCATCCTATGTCAATCTGGGATTCATGAGCGACTGGATTGCCGGACGCTCCTAAATTCCCCCATTACGATAAGCTTAACGCACATTCAAATTTAAAATTCAAATTCAATTGTTTTTATTCAACATGAAATTATTACAATTCATCTCTTAAAATGAGAATAAAAAAATATTTATTACAATTTTATTTTTTTATTCTGGATTGATAATAAGTATTCCCTCTCGTCAATTGCGATATTCATTATAGCTTTGCCGCTGAACCGACTATGTAATATTACCGTGGACTAGGGTAAGCAACAAGGTATTTTTCAACGCCAGAAACCTTTAGTCTGTGCAATATTTTACAATCCAACATTTTACAATTTGCCTTCGTCACAGTGAAGGTTTGAAAAACAGACGGCGGCGTTTGTATAATGACAAATCATACGGTATGTCTACGGCATATGTACTAGGATATTTATTGAAGGAGAAGCACTTTTCATTTGTTTTTTCTAAAAGTTATGTTTACAGTATATTTTAGAATGTACCATTTAAATAAAACTATCTTTTCGGATTTTTCCGCGGATTTATTTTGATTTTTGGTTCCCGACGATTCGAATGCTTTACAGCATCCATGGTCACGGGAGAGACTCAAAATCCGAAAAGATAGTTTTATTCAAAATGTAAATCTAAGAAAGCATTATGTAACATTTACTAAATGGCAAGAGGTAAAATGTTTTTTACTTTATAATTGACGGTCGCAAAAATTCTTTAAAACTTGTAATTCTACTCCTGTTTTATCAAAAATTAAGCTTTATATAAAAGTGATCGATACTTATCTTATTCTTACAAACATAATGTCATTAAAAGTTCTGCACCCGATTCCTACTCATCGTACTTGTGTCAAAGCAAGTGGTATCAATAGAAAATTAATTAATCAACTAACTTTGAAAGTTACAAAGCAGTAAGTAAAACCTGTTATTCAATACGAGGTGTTTAGGGTTGCCCTATATTAAACAATTTTTTTATAATATATAATATGTAAATTTACTTTACACTACATATACTTGGCTATAACTGCCTCGATGGTGTAGTGGCTAGCAAGTACGGCTACACACTCGGAGGTCCTGGGTTCGAGTCCCGGGTCGGGCCAAGTTTAGTTATTGAGTCTTTCTGTATAGTAAGACTCAGTAACAGCCCGGAGTTGGTAAGTTGGGGGTGGTTCACCCCCGTGCCTCGGAGAGCACGTAAAGCCGTCGGTCCTGCGCCTTAACTCTCACTGGTCGTGTCGAGTGGTCGTCCCACCGGAGTATGAGAGTGATAGGAATAGAGAGTGCACGTTGTGTCTGCGCGTACACTTGAGCACTATAATATCTCCTGCGCAGTTGGCTAGTGTCAATGAGATTGGCCGCCGTGGCCGGAATCGGCTAGGAGAACATCATCACTTGGCTATTTTTTGTTTGTTGTTTTACCTTAAGGCAAGTAATAAAAATTTGCGTTTTAATATACGAGTATTACAGTCTTTACGATAGAAGAAATAGAAAGAACAAACAGATCTTAAAATTAATATTATTATTTTTATATCATATATATAAACTAGCGATTCACCCTCGCTCCGCTGGGGTTCGTCCCAATTTACGTTTTAACGCTTAGTATAGAATTCTCAGATATGAGATATTTTCCCGCAGTAAAAAGTATTCTATATGTTGACCCGGATGACCAGCTATCATCATACCAAATTTCATCAAAATCCATACAGTGGTTTTTCCGGTATGCGGTAACAGACAGACAGACAAAAATTCTAAAAACTATAGATTCGGCCTGTGTATCTATAATAATGTCTATTTCAATAAGATTTTTAAAAAAATATTTAATGTACAGACTCGGCTCAGTTAGAATCTTATTATATGTATTTTATTATTATTATTTCAAAAAGTATAATTTTATTATTCCAAAAAGACATTTCAGAATGATCGTAGCGGAGGGCACTCATTCTCTCTGCCTACTCCGCAAGGAATATAGCGTGAAGTTGTGTGCGTGTCTGTGTTTCTAAAATATTATAATTCGATCAGAACTTTTAATGAGTAAGGTATCGATATTATAATTTCGAATATTAAATAGCACAGACGTTTGTATTACATATTTTCATGTTTCCAAACTTCGCAAACTTTGATGGCATTGACTTAGAAGTTTAATTATTTTTTCATCTTAAGTTTGGCCATTCTTCAAGAGAATGGTCCTAACATACAGATGATTAGCAAGATGATCTCTTAAGTGTCCTATTTTAACTCATTCGGGCAGTAGCCTTATCATGAAAGCTGTAATATATGTATGTATGTATACTGAAATAGTATTGTATATATTTAGTTGGAGAACAATTGATAAAATCTAATTATAAATATGTATATATTTTTTCAAATAAAACGTGTTCTGATATAAAAATTGACCAAAGGCGTGAGTTATTATATGAAGGAAGGTAAATTATGAATGAAGCTCTATAAAATGTATACTTTGAAATTTTTCAAAATGCATTGTTTTTGTACATTTTCTCATTAAAGAGGTATATTTGTGTTTCTAATAGAGAGCCCTTTAATTTCAAATGTTTGAACAAATCAATACTAATATGATAAATGTGAAAGTATGTTTGTTTGTTTGTCTGTCTTTCGCGTTGAAACGGAGTAGCGGATTGGAGCGATTTTTTGTGTGGAAATAGTTGGAGGGCAGGAGAGTGACATAGGCTACTTTTTATCGCGGGAGATTATCTCACTCCCACGGGAAAACACGTTATAATACAACCAATTTTTTTTTTATTATAAGAGTTACTTGAAACTTGGTATTAATGCTCTTCATTATAATCAAAGAAGTACGTGTTTTAGCATTTTTCGAAATTCATCCCATAAGGAGGTAAAATAGGGGATAAAAGTTTGTATGAAACCTACCTTTGTAGAGTTTTTTTTTCTAGTTTTAGCGTGAGCGAAGCCGCGGGTTCTGCTAGTACTTAATAATTTTCTAATATAACCCGCAACCTGCAAAATTAGAATTCATTTATTTAGTATTTAATATTACGTCCATCATAGTTCACCTAACTATAGGTATACTATGTGTACTCAAATTTTCCGTCCGATAAATTTAGAGAGACTGACATTCCGAAAGACAGGCATATAATTGAACGTATCAGGCATACGTTTTATACTATTTTAGTAGCAAACTGCTGCATTTTACATGTCAAAAATATAAAAGATTTATAAAAATAAATAGCATTAAAGGCAACCCTATATTAAATCTTACACACAAGTAAGAAAGAAAGTTAGTGTTTGCTAACAGCTAGAACTTCTGCAAAGATCTGAAAAGTAAAGAGACAGTTTTAATATTCCACGTACTACAGTTTATTCACTTCATAACTGCTACTTTCAAAAAGATATGTGTACTGTGAGATATTTTAGTATGAAATTTCCTTTCAGTATAGCAAATAATACTTATTATTTTATAATATATTATTCTGTACAATGTTTACAAATAAGTACTAGTGGTGCCGTGTAACGTCACAGTCCCTTACAACAAAATCTACCTCTACACAAATGATGAAGTTCTCCTAGCCGATTCCGGCTACGGCGGCCAATCTTATTGAGACTAGCCAACTGCGCAGGAGATATTATAGTGCACAAGTGTACGCGCAGACACAAGTGCACTCTCTATTCCTGTCACTCTCATACTCCAGTGGGACGACTGACGGGCCGACGGTGGGGAGAGTTAAGGCGCAGGACCGACGGCTTTACGTGCTCTCCGAGGCACGGGGGTGAAACACCGCCAACTACCCAACTCCGGGTTATTACTGAGGCTTACTATACAGAAAGACTCAATAACTAAACCTGGCCCGACCCAGGACTCGAACCCAGGACCTCCGGGTGTGCAGCCGTACATACTAGCCACTACACCACCGAGGCAGTTAAACTACACAAATATTAAGCCTCTAAAATCTAAACTTAAAGGTAACCCTACCTTTAAGTTTCCATAGTTGCCTCCATTAAAAATACTTTCGCCTGACTTTGCTACAACGATTGAGCAAATAAAAACTTTTTAACAAAAAAATAAAAACCGACTTCAAACAAAAGCACTAAAAATAAAAAAATAACTGATTGGTAGTTTTCATTTACTATACATACCTAATCAAATATTTTCGAAGTCGGTGTGCTTTGCTTTGTATGGGCTGGCACCGATTTCAAAAATATTTGATTAGGTATGTATTTAATAGGTAGGCTTTAATTACTTAGCCAAAGCACACCGACTTCGAAAATATTTGATTAGGTATGTATAGTAAATGAAAACTACCAATCAGTTATTTTTTTATTTTTTAGTGCTTTTGTTTGAAGTCGGTTTTTTATTTTTTTGTTAAAAAGTTTTTATTTTTCCCTTTTTAGTGTAGACAGTAGTAGCAAAGTAAGGATTCTAACGTTGTTAGGCTGTCAAATCAAACCAAATAAGCCAAAACTCAAGTATCTACTATTAGCCGTTGAAGACTTCCACCTATCCACCTTTCGGCCTTGCCATCAGATCAGGTCAACAACACCAACCACTGTACTATCAACGGAAATAGAAATACTTGCAAAGTTTCAAGTCAATTGACAATTAGAAGTAGGTTAAATTCATCATTAGTGTTTTTCCAACCCTTAGGGGTGGTATTTTTTTTTGAAATTTAAATGGGACCAATCTGGAAGTATAACCCTTTCAAACAAAACAAAAATTGTCCAAATCGGTTAATAAATGACGGAGTTCTGAGGTAACAACATAAAAAAAAAACTATTACAGTCGAATTGAGAACCTCCTCCTTTTTGAAGTCGGTTGATAAGAAAACACGAAATCAACATTCATCGTCATCATATGCAATTACATAGTATATTTTAATGTAAATTAAATACATAAATATGTCGGAGACGAGTCATAATCACAACTAATTAATAATAGAGGAAATTAATGTGGCTTCGATAAATATATATTTATTACTTTTCTTATATAATTAACTATCATATTATACACTCATATATTGTAATTTTAGAAAACATAATTTTATATTGAGAAAGTTTTACCTTGTCAAATAAATAAGATCTTGGTTTTCTTTGAAAAGCCGATTTATTTGTTTTCAAGTGCTGGGTAGGTTTGCCTATCGCTCTGATGTTACAAACGTATCTTATATATACGTTTGTATATTGTATATGATTAATTACACTACTATTTTAAAATGAAAGTTTATATACGAATGCTTGTATATATTTAATAAGAGAGAATATAAGCTGAAGTAATACATAGACTATAAAATTTGCCAAAAGGAGGCACCATTCTTAACACAAAAGGCACTAAGAACACACCCTATTGAAGAGCCCTTGCTAAGTCGTTAGTACACAATATTCAGCTCTTAGGGAAACAACTCCTAAAATCTATACATTATTATTATAATAAAATTGTAACTAAGCCGAATCTGTACATTAGATATTTTTCGGAAAATCTAATTGAAATAAACATTATTATCGATACAGAGACCGAATCTATAGTTTTTAGAATTTTTTATCTGTCTGTCTATCTGTCTGTCTGTTACCGCATCACGGAAAAAGCACTGGAGGGATTTTGATGAAATTTGGTATGATGGTAGCTGGTTATCCGGGTCAACATATAGGATACTTTATACTGCGGGAAAATATCTGAGAATTGTATATAAACGTTAACGTAAGTGGGGACGAACACGAGCGGAGCGAGAGTGCGTCGCTAGTTTTACTATATAAGCTTTATTTTATAATATAATAAAACAAGTATAAAACCTAAATGCGAAATCAATGAAATAATTCTTATGTAAGCTCTTTATAAAATTATATAACAATAGGTACCCAATTACGTGCAAAATTAACATACATTTTAACATTGTTCATCGATTCTAATAAGCGGCAAGGTTCGTGAATCATGTACGAGTAGGTCGGTGCCTTGAGACCAATTAAAGACCACCTGCACTACAGTAAACTTCAGAATCGTCTCATGGGCGCCATTTCTGCTAAGGCTTACGATATAGAAGTTGTTTAAAATGTTTCTATGAAAATTAACGTTAATATATACATTTACACATATACATAAATAGGCAAAAACAAAACATTCCAGTACCTTCTTCTCCTCTGTTGGTCAACCGGTTTTCTCTTTTTTTTAATTTAGAAGCTGTTGACGAGTTTAGCGACCACTGAGCGATCTCTTGTTATTATAAATACGAAAGTTGAGAAAAAATGTATGTGTTACTTCATTATCATCATATTCAGCCTACCTTCGCCCACTGCTGGACATAGGCCTCTCCTATGGCACTCCACTGAGCTCGATTTTCAGCTCTACGCATCCAACCGCTGCTACTCATTTTACGTATGTCGTCGCTCCACCTAGCTGGAGGGCGTCCTACATTACGTTTGCTGAGCCGTGGTCTCCACTCTCCACTCTAGAACCCGTCTACTCCATCGATCATCGGTTCTGCGACATATGTGACCAGTCCACTGCCACTTCAACTTGCTAATTCTTGGCTATGTCGATAACTCTGGTTCTCTGTCGGATCTCTTCTGTGTTACTTGTTACTGTTAAATTCGAAATAGTGATTATTGATATACAAAACTCAAAAAAAAACACTATTCGAAATCATGCACTCTTTTTAAATAATTATAAATCAGACGTCTGAAATGTCAAAATGTTCATTACAAATGTAACTGACAAAAAATTTAAATGTTGTGTTTTCTTATAAGTATCATATATAATTTCATACGCATTAAGTAAAAAGCTGTTATTAATACGTATCGAATTATAAACACATTTACCGAGTCAGTAATTTCAATCTCTATATGTGTAAACTCTAACATGAAAAAATCATGTCGACTGAGGCTATCACTGCTGTTGGCTTGTGTAATAACAGATAATAAATTTTAAAGGCATCTTCTAAGACAGATTTGAAATAAAAAGTAGAATTTGGCAAAAGAATGAGAGACAAATATGTTGTATTAACGAATTTGATTTAATAGTTAATAATTAATAAAACCTTGATAGTTAATAAAACCTTTTAAAATTAATTAGTTTATAATATACTTGGAAATTTGATTTAAATTTCCAGGTATATATTATAAACTAGTGAGTTATCCTCGCGTCGCTCAGGAGCGTCTCTGGGTGTCTAACAGCAGTACTCCAAGTCTGTCTATACTCATCCGTCCATCGGTTCAAATGTAGTAACAAAAATGCACAAACATACAAACTGTTGCATATATAATATTGGTTGCATATATAATAGTATTAAGGTGGTCTGACTAAAAAATATTATTATACTACTAGAACCCGCGACTACGCTTGCATTAAATCTACATAAAATCTTTGGCTTTATGTTATACAGCGACTCACCCTCGCTTCGCTCGGATTTATCGCTACGTATTTTATAAGTTAATTGCTCATACAAAAATACTAAAATCACGATAAAAAATGAGGGCGAGTGGGGTAGTGTTATGAGGGTAAAAAATACTTTACGGCCTATTTTCAACCTGCCAAACATACAAAAAAAATCATTAAAATCGATCGAGGAGCTGTTTCAAAGGAGTGCCACCACAAGCACCGTGATACGAGATATTTATATATTAGATAAATTTATTTTTTTGTCAGAGGTTTTTAAATTACTTTTTATCTATACTCGATTTTGGTTTTTCAGATAACAGCATAGTATGTACGTAAAATATTTGAGATTCTGAGGATGTTTACACTTCCTAAAAGGCTATCCCTCTTTATATACTCCGTCCTTTGAAATATTTGGCATAAAATAAATAAGAATCTCAAATAAGAGATCAAACAACCACAGTTACAAACAGAACGCGGTGTATGTGTTACAGTACATAATAACTTTGATGTGGTATCAAAATTAATATGTATTATATTTTTAATTAATGTTTTTGAACTCCTAATAAATTATCTATAATATATGTTATATTTAAATATTTATTTTATATGAATAAAATCATTAACTCCATAATAAATTCCATTTAAAGACTGACACTGAAAGACTGAGGGGCATCTTTCTGAACTGGTGATAGAGTTCTCTCAGAAAGTAAATTTATAAAACATAGTTTGAATAAAACTATTTGACTTTGTATTTTAAGAAAATAAAAAAGGAACTTTTATACAGTAGTAGTTTTATATAAAAAATACGTAGTTATTACTTTTACAGGATGAGTTAGGCTCCTTTCAAAGAAAGTGGCTTATTATGGTGAACGATAGGGAACAGTGGAGGAAGAGTAGGGAGGCCTTTGCCCTACAGTGGGACACTACAGGCTTATATTTATTTATTTTTTTATTTAATTTATTGAATCATTTATTTTAGGCAATATTTACAAAAAGATCTTAAATATGTAAACAGAGGCCCTTATCATAATATATACCTTAAAACTAATTTACCTTATAATATAATAATAATATTATAGCAATTTTAACATAACAAATTATCAACTGAATCCTTGAAAAGTTATGAGGTGTTTTCTTACAGCAAAAGTTTTGATTTAATTGGCTTGATAAGAGGATTATGAGATGAAGAACAATTATTTTGAAAACATTTATTATTAAGCTATTTTTAATTAAGTTAAGCTTTCGAGAAATATACTTTCATAATACTTTCTTAGATTTACGCGAATGTTTGATATTTTAAATAAAACTATCTTTTCGGATTTTTTCGCGGATTTATTTAGATTTTTGGTTCCCGACGTTTCGAATGCTTTACAGCAATCATGGTCACGGGAGAGACCACGCTCTTATATTAAAATATATTACGACGATACACTTTTTTAGAAAAAAAATGCTAAGGTGAATAATAGACTTTGTAATTTCTGTTGCTATATGATTTGTGAGGAGGAAGGCTCGATAGCTTACTTTGTATACTACGAGTATGTTTAGTAACAATTTTCGTATCGTGAGCGCAGTGAAGTAGCTAGCTGTAAAAGTCAAATGTAAACTTGAATATTCTTGTTGAAAAGGAAATACTTATTTTTCTATTGAATATAACCTGAAAATATCCAATTTATGAATTTAGTAGACAAAAGGTTAAATGTTACATATTGTTGTTTATTTATTTTAAATAAATAAGAGCTCAAAATTTCAAAGCTAATTATAGCAATTTCGTGAAACCGTAACACCTCATTGATCTTTAAGCACTCCTATGTTTGTTATTATTAAATTTACTACACATCTTTAAAAGGACAAGAAAAAATCTTACATAATGAGAAAAAACCTTATTATCAAATAAGGTTTTATGTAGAAGAATATATAGAAACATATATGCAAAAAAAAATTAACAGAACTTCCTTCTACAAGTACGATAATATCTGGAAAAGATTTATTTCTTTACCAGCGGTTGATAAATAAAATATTCCACATTTCGGCGCTGTAGAACTTTAATGAATGTTGCAAGCCATTGTACACTGGCGCTGTGCTAGCACTCCAAATTGAATAAGTTTGCAATTTATAAGCTATTTGATTTATTGTTTTTGTATAAAGAAGTTATAATAAGTTAATTAAAAAAACATAATAAAACTAATTAATTAAAATAAAAAGGCATTGAAGATGCAACAATACATATTTTGAGCGAATTCAAAAAAAAAGGATGATTTCGTCTTTATTTTCAACCGGCATCCTCAAAAAGGAGGAAGTAGTCAATTCGGCTGTATGTTTTTTTTATGTTTGTTACCTCAGAACTCCGTCATTTATTAACCGATTTGAGAAATTTTTGTTTTATTTGAAATTTTATAAGTACTCTTATAATTCTTTCTTTTCGAATTTCGAAGTCGGTGCCAGCCCATACAAAGCAAAGCACACCGACTTCGAAAATATTTGATTACGTATGTATAATAAATGAAAACTACCGATCAGTTATTTTTTTACTTTTTAGTGCTTTTTATGTTTTTAATTTGGGTATGCTATAATATTATATTTTTGGCCAAATATGACTCTTTTTTTATATTTTTAATGAATCTATATTTAATTTTAATACGACCACTCATATAGTTTTTAATTAAAACTATACCCTAAGAGTGTAAAAAGGGTTTAACTAAAAGGATTTAATGTCGGCATAACGTTTGTGTTTAAAATTAATTATTTACAAATATTTTCCTTTTCAAACCACATAAGTAAGTACCTAAATAAGCAAATTACATTTACGATAGAATTTAAACATTTGCCAGTGTGTCTATAATAAATGTGTTTAATGTTACCGAGTCAAAATAACTGAGTAGGAAAGAGAGATAAATTAAATTGTCGGTCAATGAAATATGCAAATGAGACGCAATCACGGTCCCTTTTGTTAGTTACTTTATATTTTGTGCTATAATAATTGAATAACGGAATACGAGATATTTTTATGCTACTTAATTTCTAAGTGTTATTTTCTTAGTACTAAAGTTCATACCCGTTCGTTCACGTTACTTTTTCATACTGTATAGCTATTTAGATATTCGTGTCAGTTCAACTAAGTGCAATATTCGTACCGCGATCTAGTATATTTAATGTGTATTTTTAAATTGTATTCATCCATTCCATAGCTCTTAGTGATAAGCAATATTCTAAAGTAACAATTTGATAATTATAATATAAAAAACCGGTACAATTATTTGTATTCAAAACAACGAATCCGACCATCATTACGGTAGTGCGTAAAAAGTATAAACTCACTTTGATAGTGATGTCCTCCCGATCGATTACAGCCATGACGATCAATCTCACAGAGACTAGCTAACTGCGCAGGAGATACTATATGCACAAGTGTACGCGCAGACACAACGTGCACTCTCTATTCATTCCACTCTGATCGGTGAAAGAGATCAGACGTAGATTCCTGGAATTTTCTGAACAGAAAGACTCAATAGATAAACTTGACCCGAACCAAGACTCGAATCCAAGGCCCTCGGATGTGCAGCCGGACATGCTGGCCACTACACCACTGAGGCAATTAGGTTTAATATTTTAATTAGGTTATACACATGTAATAAGTATATACTGTAAAAATATTATAAAATCCTTATTTTATATATGTAAGTTAGTATGTGTACTGATCTATTTTATATATTTTAAAGTAAGTAATACGTATTTGGAGCTAATTAAACTTATCTGAATCCATTTCCGGTTGCATCTAAGAAAACACTCTTAGTGATAACGCCGCTTTAGCACATTTGCTTTATAGCATTTACTTTATGTGCATTGTGCATACTTTATTATACAAATAAATATTATAAAAATATAAAATAAAACATTGTACAAATAAAGTGTGTATATAATTATAAATAAAAATATCAATATTAATATATTCACTGTTCAGAATCGAACTCGTGACCTTACGTGATAGCTAACACCCATTCCACATTCCCTCACTACACTGACCGTGGTCACTATAAAAGACTATTTCATATATCCACGTTAGCGTTCATATTTATTACATAAGAGAGTTAGTTAATCCATTTAAACCGGTGATTTAGACCTTTTCATGCCGTTTTTGCACGTTAAGTAAAACCACTCTACCCCATTTCACAGAACTAAGTTTTTGTTGACTGCCTACTTCTAAACAAAAAGCCTTAAAATACGAACGAATTTCCTTATTTCGCTGGAGTTTTAAATTTTTGTTTATTTAGTGTCAAACAAATATAGACAGTTCAAAATTTACTATAAACATACTAAAATTGAAATTACATAATATTGTATTTAATACACACATATATACATAATATTGTTACATATTATTGTAGCACACCTATTATTTAGAAATAGTATGGGTTTGATTTTTTTTTATCTTTGGACGCGACATCTACATAATATGATCAAGTAACAGTATTAACTTTATATTACTAATTACTACTTTATATTACTACTTACTAAAACTTTATATTATCAATTAAAAGTAGTACTTAATTAATATATTTTCTTATTTATTAATGCCAGCTATCTTATATTCTTATAAAAATCTTTTTAATTTTATTTAATAAAGCAATCGAAGCTAAAGCAGGCTGGTAAGTGCTAGTGTAATATTTATTATATTAGTAACATTGTTAAAACATTGCAACATTTTGATATCTGAAAATAAATATGATTCAGATTACAGCAAATAATTTTAGTAACCTATTGACAAGCTTATTGAAGTTAACATTCAATTAACTTTAGAATACGTCTTTCTATAAGTATATACTCGTATATATGTACATACATATATACATTTCCAGTGGGCAGGTGTTTGTAATTCTTCTTCTTCTAAATGTTTTTTTGTACTTATCTATACGTATATGAGTCACCTGGATAGTCCTGAGCTATTATTGATAGGTGGCGTTATTATCGATATCAAGATTTTTTTAATTCTCCATCCAAACAAAATCTACGGAATAACTTGTCTGCTTACCGGTCCGCTTCGCTACTAAAATATTTTACCGATAATCGATATGTTTGTTGAAATCATAAAATCTTTTCATGCTACTAATCATGTAAACAAGAAATATAAAGCCTTAACCATCCAGAAAGTACTAAAAAGCAACTTCCGAAAATTTATGCACGAAAGGAAGTTTAAAGTATGATGAAGTTGTAAAAAGCGGCCAAATTGAACGACATGGTCCCCTCCACCACAAACATAAAACTCTAACACAATTTAGCTATACAAGCATTACCATATAAATGTACGAAAATATTGACTTTCGAACTAAGAGGTATTTATTTTTAGCAGTGTTTGCAATAAATATATTAAAGAAAATGTACCTATTAGTGTCAGGTTTATAGGTTACACTTTCTGCGTCGCATTTATAGTCATTTATAGTTAATCTCTATATAATATATTATATTTAAAGAAGGAGCAAACGAGTAAATGATCCACCTGATGGTAAATGACTATGATCTCTCATAGACTAATATATAATAATAACTAGCATTGCCCGCGGCTCCGCCCGCGTTCAGATGACCAAAAAACAAATTCTTAGGTTTTACATATTAGTATACTTTTACATTACAGTTTTGTATTTTTTCTCAGAAATTAGATATTTTTCCGCGGTAAAAAGTATCCTATATGTTGACCCGGATAACCAGCTATCACCGTACCAAATTTCATAAAAATCCCTCAAGTGGTTTTTCTGTGATGCGGTAACAGACAGAACACAGACAGACAGACAGACAGACAGACAGACAGACAAAAATTCTAAAAATAATAGATTTGGCCTCTGTAACGATAATAATGTCTATTTCAATGAGATTATCCAAAAAATAACAATAACAAACAGACAACCATGCCACTTTTATTAGTTTTCGATAACATATTACACTTTTTTGACGCCGACTTACAAAAGGGCATATTTCGTAAATGTTTTTAGAGACCTTATATGTGTGCACTATATTTAAATATGCAACCGTTTATACAGCACAATAAAACTAAAAATTTCCAGCTGGCCAAAACTAAAAAGCTTGTAAATAAAAAAAATACTTGACAAAAATCATAGAGGTGAATTTCAATGCCGATTCTTTAATCGAATAAAAAGTCAGCCCTCTTTAAAATATTTGATTAGGTATGTATAGTAAATGAAAACTACCAATCAGTTATTTTTTACTGTTTAGTGCTTTTTTGAAGTCGGTTTTTATTATTTTGTTAAAAAGTTTTTATTTCTAGTATCTACTCGTTAGGAATAATGCATTTTAACTAAAATCTTCGAAGTACAATGCATTATAACTACATTCCTTATACATATGTATTATAATTACGCATTTTATAACAAAATACTTATATCTTTAAAGTTCTTCAAGTATATACTTGAACATAAAACTTAATAACTTCTGTAAAGTGTTAATTAAAGCACTCTCCAAGTGAAAAGTCTGCAAGTGGTAAACTTCTAATACACACCTAGAGTTTGGTTCGGTTAGCTACAAGAGTGAAGTTCCTATTCGCAAACTATTTACATAATAAGGGAATTAAAGTACCTACTCGTTTATGAAATGTGATTATACTTAAGAAAATTAAAGCAAGTTTACTTTGAAAATACAAATAAATTATTGTTATCTATATTAATATTGTGAAAAGGTTAATAAAACTGACTGATATATATATATATATATATATATATATATATATATATATATATATATATATATATATATATATATATATATATATATATATATATATATTCAACGTAATTAAAATGTTAAAAGTTATACTTTTAATTTGCTTTCTTATACTATTTCATTTACCGCTAACCCATAGATTAAATGCCATTTCTTTAGTGTCAACGTGTATGTCTATTTAAATTAGTTTTTTGTCTTTAAATTAGTTAAATTAGTAGTTTGTCTTAAAACCCCTTTTTAGGGTTCCGTAGCGAGATGGCTAAAGGAAAACTGTTATAATTTCGCCATGTTCACCTATTCGTTTTCTTATATGATTTATACATAAACCTTTGGAACCCACTTCTTTTTTATGTTTAATAATTTGACTACAGAATTGTCCAGTGATTTACGTTAGATACCACTACTACCTACTAAATTTTAATCATGTATCTCTAATAGTGTTCTAGTAAAATGACTGTGACGTACGGACGGACGAATCTACATGGCGAAATTGTAAGAGTAGTGTTTTATACATTGGGCTACGAAACCTTCAAAAGCCCTTGTCCTGATAAGAACTGGAGAAAGAATTTAAATTTTTTTGATCTTTTTTGTAAAGAAAATTATAAATTACTCTTAATTTTCCAACATGAAAGTGGCCTGCCTGGAGGCAATCACGTCAAGGCATGCTTCTTCTGGAAAACGTTTTATAATAGCCTACATGTTTACGTTTCAATAAAAGTAGATTCAAAAATTTCTCTGTGCTATAATCAAACCTGTAATCTTAAATACGTTATACATCTTAACGGTATTACTTTAAAAAAAAACAATATAATATATAAACTTGACGACTTGTTTGGCTCAGTTTGTAGTGACCTTACTTGCTGTGCCAGCGGTCGCGGGTTCAAGTCCCGCTGGGGGCATTCATTTGTGTGATGAGCACGAATGTTTGTATTCCAATCATGGGTGTTTATGTTTATAATATGTATGTATTTAAAGTTATATGTTTAGCGTATCAACTATCTGGTATCCATAACGCAAGCCTCGTAGCTTACCATGGAACTAGGTGGCGCTGTGTGTTTATATCCTAACATATTTATTATTATTTATTTATTTAAACATTCCAATATCAAATAAGCTGTAAACTTGAAGTACTAAGGAAACAATATATAACTCTGTATTTTATACTTGTATTTATAGAAACCTTTTTCAAAATATCCGGTAGACTGAAAGCAATAAAAGTCAAATTACTGTTCGAGTCATGCATCACCAAAGTTTTGGGTTCGAAAGTTACAAATTGAATAAAATTAAGGCCAGTATGTGCCCTTTCACATGTTCCATTGTACGTGTACGGACATCAAATGACGAGAAAAAAAACAAGATAAAAAGGAAAGAAAATGGACGTTCCAATACATTTGATTAGTCGATCGACAAATCGATTTAGAAATATGATTTCATATGTATGGATTTTAGTGATGCTTATCTATATAAATCTATACATATAATAAACTTCTGAGTCGAATCTATACATCAAATATTTTTTTGGAAAATCTTATTGAAGTAGTCATTATTATCGATATAGAGGACGAATCTATAGTTTTTAAAATTTTTATTTGTCTATTGTCTGCGAACGTATCACGAGAAAACCACTGGACAGATTTTGATAAAATTCGGTTTGATGATATCTGGTTATCCGGGTCAACATTTAGAATACTTTTTACAGCGGGAAAATATCTCATCTCTGAAAAATGTATACTAAACTTTAAAACGTAACTAGAGACTAACCCGAGAAAAGCAAAGGGTGAGTCGCTAGTATAAAATAGTTTATTACTTTGATCGATCCATCATGGCCCAGATCCAACCGCTGTATTTAACGTACTGAAATTTTGACTATAAGTTCCTTTACCGGCACAGGTTATTGCTAAAAAGGGGCATTAAATAAAATTCGACCAAAAAGGAGTTAAGCCGCTACTTCCATACTTCAGTATGACAAACAATATTTTTAATTAGTCGTTAAAGCTATCAATATTCTCTAGCTTTTTTAAAAAATGTAATACCCATCATTCTTAATTTAAAAAAAGCCTAAAACATCAATTTTTGTAGCAAAAATCTCTAGTAAGTACCTATATTTATTTTAATAATGTCAGGTTTTATACAAAAATAATTGCTCGATTTCAATTTTCAACCCTTTAGAAACTACATATTTAAGAATTCTATTTGAGGTAGTGCTCTGTAATATAGAAAAGAAAACGACTGATAACATTTTTAGTTTCCAGTCAAAGTTGATCACTCAGGACAACTACAGACTTTTATTTATATTTGTTACTGTATTTTCACTAAGTAGTCTAATCTCGATATATTAGGTATATGAACCTTTCTGAGACCCAATGGACAGACTTCATAAAAGTTCGGTTATAATTTTTTGCGTATTTTACCCAATATCTTCGCCTACTGTGAACCAATTATCATCAATATTTTTTTTAATTAAGAGGCTATATCCCAAGGGAGGTTTCATATAAATTTGAAACTTTACTAAATACTTCACAATGCACATATGATATGTACCTAATATTATAATAACCTTTAATACATAACAGATTAAGTAAAATAATTTTCAAATTCAATTATTAATCTTAAGTTTACATTATTATAATTTTCAACTTAAAAACAAACAAGTAATTATTATCGTTACCTGAAATAGTCCTTTGTCAATAACTGCTTCAAGTCAGTTTCTGAGTACAAATAATATTCACTATTTATAACAGGCAACGGAAGACCCTATACAATGTTTTGATAGGTCTCTTGACAAGGCTATTGGGATTGTTCTACAGGCTCGTCTGTGTTTAAACTAGATATGTTATAGCAGATTTCTGCTAGGGTCGTAAAATTAACAGCAACAATCATTATTTGCTTCGGTTTTTTCACAAGTGTGAGCAATATGTTATAAAATATTAGCTGACCCTAACCCCACCACCATGCCAATTTTATTAGCGATCTTTATGAAAAAGTATTTTTTCTGAATCTCGACAACAACGTAACTTATATAATTCAACTATAGCCAGAACCATCCAGATCTCTCCCATGCCCTCCCATGCCCTCCTCCCCATATAATCCATATACCATCGATATAACCCCATAAGTACTCAATAAAAACATCTCAAAGTCGGTGAAACCGTTAAGAAGGAAAAGAATTGCAAACACACGCATACAGAAATTTGATATATAAACATCAATGAGCACTCCGGAAGTTCTTCCTCTTTTAAACAGAATGTGGAAGTGTTTGTTTGTATGTAAATAGTTTATATATGGAGTGACACGGCTACTTTTAATAGAGTTAAGCCTTAAGCGACAAGTCTGAATACTATAAATGCAAAAGAACCCTTCACTCTATCTAAATTCTAACCGGAAGACACAAAAGTAATTTTAATTAGTTTCTTTAATTTATGTCTCATCCGTCCAGATTTCGTTAGTTAAAAGTTAAGCTGATTTTCCCCACAGTTAATTATTGTCAAAGTTGGCTCAGACTTCACGAGTTTGCGGAGTCTACATTTCGTATGATGAATACCAACTAGAATCTGCTTTAAAATTTGCCATATTTGTACAATATTTCGAAAGTTAAGAAAATGCGCCATGTTCTTTTAAGGAATATTTTTGTCAGTAATAAAATTTACAATACATAACCAAACTACAACTAAAATAGGTAATACCAATAATTTTGATAAGTTTCACAATTTTAATGAATTTTGTTTAGGGTTCTCTGTCTAAAAGATTGAAATGACTCAAATACCATTGAGCTCATCAGATTTTAATTTTTCACATTCCTACGAAAAAAGTTTATATTTAAACTATGCACATTGTAAGTACATACTCATAGATTGGGTTTTCTATATCTTATGATAACTATACGTTTTATTATTGCATTTTAATTTACTTCATATAATACATATTATGTATGTGTTATGTATGCTGACGGGGATAAGTGAAATGCTTGGTAGTTGGATACGCACCGTTTTATTTGCTCGACAACCTTCGCGTTGTGGGCGCAGCCACTCAGTACATTTTTTAAGTTTATTTACCCACGCACATAAATATATAACAGTATGTAAAAGTTATAAAATTCGTGCTTTCGCTTAAGGCCCCCTCAGACCACATGAAATAGCCCGAATTTAAGGGCAATCTAATTTATTCATTAGGTATAGGATATACTCGTATGGACCAGTAGTATTTAATACAACAACCATGTCTTAACTTCCAGCCTTATGGTAATAGATATAAACGTCAAACGTTACAGTAAAACAAATTACAAAAAACTAGCGAAGTATGAGTTAAGCAGGCGTTAGGAGTTTTCGTCGCCATACAATATTATTTATAGTCTGGGAGCCAGGTAAAAATTTGGTAACTTACCAAATTAATCGAACATAGCTTTTTGAAATTTTCATTCGTAACTAAGATGGCTGATGCTTATAAATTTATTGCATAAGATATTATTTAAAATTAAATTTTGAAATATAATACCTATTATTTTTTATAAAACTAAACAATCTAAACGTTTTCTATGGTCAATGCAAGGATACTCTAATGCTGCGTATAGATAAAATATGGCTATATAAGCAAACACATTAGGTCACTTTTTATACCATTTGGTTCAGAAACAGTCTGCTTTTACAAAAAAATATTCATATCACATAATGTCACATTCGCGTTTTATTCCCCTCGAGTATATTACTATATTGTATCTAATACCTACTGCATTTGAGGTCGTGTGTACCATTATTTTATTATTAAGTTATTGAATCAGTTTTTTTTTATCTAGTCGCAATAATATAAATAAGATTTTAATGATGTCACAGACAATCAGTGTACAGACATACTCCTTATTTTAGAAAATTATGTAGTTAATTATCTGTCCCTACCACTATTATTTTAGCAAAGTTCTTAAGACATTTTGTGTTTACATTTTAGGAATAAGTAATTTAAATATTTTTTACATTTTTTTTTATATATTATATAAAATTAGTTGAGATAACTTAAGCCCTATTTATAAATTTTAATGTTTTACAATTTTTTGCCCTTACTTTGTAGGCACTTTATGTTCTTTTTATATTAGCAGTGCATGTATGTAATTTGTTGGTCAGTGCTATGGACACCTGTAAGAGACTAACATACTAGAACTTGTGTATTAGGAATGAATTTAAAATGTATTTGTGTGTTATGTTGTTGGTGTTCTTAATAAATAAAAAAAACTTGTGTGTGTACTTATGTACGCACGTACGAAGTTATGGGTATTTCTCCGAAATTGCGTTCTTCGTCTGATTCATCTGGCCAAAAATTATTTTCACTTTTGGCTCTATTCAACATACTCTTATGGTTAAATACTTGCCAAGTAACATATTTGAAATACGCACTCATTTTAATCAAATAATTTTTGCGATATTTAACTTGAATGTTTTAGGGCCCATATAAATCAAAATTCTTGACAGATGAATCAGAAACAGAAATAAAAACAAGAAAACCACGTCTGTATAATATAATATTACTCTTTTTTATTAATTATAACTATTTTTATTATTTATTAATTTTATAATATATCTTTAATAAATCACGAATAAATAATAAATCTTTACTTCGGAACACTTTTCCATACAATTTGAAAAGTAGGTAAATCAAACTAAAATTAAATTATAAACTAAATAAAATAAATACAAAGATTTCCTACATTAAGAACAATAAATAAAATTAAATATTTAAACTAAAACATAATATAAAAAATCCTTTAATCTATGTCTGGAGAAATTTTGGCCAAAATCATCTACAGCTTTCATGATAGAATTTGTGCTGTCATTCATCCTCTATCTCAGACATGCGACCCTCTTTCTTATGACAGTAACAAAACCATCAGTGTGTGCCTCGTAGAACATCCACGACGCACAACAATATCTAGGTAGTCTAAGCATTTGAAAAGAACAGAAGAAACATTGAAAACGTGTACGTGACAATAGGCCTTAAAGAGTGTAATTTTAATCAGTTCTGTACACACAGCAAATCTAAGGGCCAAAATGTTTCAACTCATCGGCAATGCTCTACGTTCCCTCTCTATGTCGTCCTCATTTGTTAACATTTCTTTTACTATAGTTCCAAGGTATTTAAATTTTATAACACGATCAAGCTTAACATTATTTAGAACAACGTCAGGTACATAGCATGATCCATTTTTATATTTAAATACCATAGTAACTGATTTTTTACTATTGTAAACTAAACCATGACTTTTAATATATTTTTCACAAATAGAAAGGAGCCTTTGCAAACATTTAATTGATGGACTGAGCAGCACCTTATCATCTGCAAAGCTATGGCTATTTGCACTGCATCCGTCTATGTGACATCCTATAGTATATATCATATCATTTTTCTTTCGCTGTGTCGCAGTCGCTGTGTCGTGATGCTTGGGACCTGATCATAATGATGATTGTATGATAAATAACTTAACCAAAATGTACCACTTTATGATTCATATGGGTTTTGACCACATGAATCAGACGCAGATAAATCAGAATTTTACCTAAAATCTTCGATTAACCGTAACATATATTTACATCGGTATTCGCATTTAACCACAAAAATCTATAACTCAAACGTATTTTTTGGGGCATAGATTCAAGTTTTAAAACTGTGTAGCATAATTTGTAAGCTAGACATATTAATCAGAAACCCACCTAACTCAAGAACATATGAATCAAATACTTATTGACGCTACCGACTACTACTGATTGACGCTGACCTGGCCGAACGTCTACCTTCGGGCCCATTCGTCGCACAACAGACTACCCCCCCCCCCCCCCCCCCATGCGGGTAGTGATGGTGACTTTTTGTATTTCGCCGAGTACGATCGAGTTCTTTATTAATAATAAGTAAACTAACGTAGATAAAACTAATTTTTTTTTGTTTAAAGATAACTAATCCTCTTTCGATGTGATTATAATTTATATTGTTTTCTCAATAAGATAACGCGTTATTTATAATTTTGTTCAGAAAAATGGGGAACGGACACGTCATATGAATCAGAAGAACGAGTTTCAAACGATTTTTTTATATATTTAGAATGCTATTATTATACAAACGGAATTGGTCCAAATTAGATAATAGTCTAAGGTGCATTAAAAAAAATATTTCGCACCATTTTATTAGCTAGTTACGGAGATAAAACTCCAGAAATCGAAAATTTAAGGCGCTGAGAAATACCCTTATACTTCTTTGGCGTAACAGAACAAAAATAGCTATGGATATCATCCCGTATGTCACGACTCTCTGTTTGTAAAAGGAATGCAGCTAACTTCATCATGTCACTTTTTGGTTGTCGATGTGCACGCGCATCGTAAAAATTTTACTCTCATAATTTTTTTCCAAACGTGCCAAGAGAAGTATAACTTCAAAAATTTTATATGCTTTTCGTATTGAAAGTAATTAAAATTATACGAACCAATTAATGATGAACCGATTAGTGAGCTGTACAAAACATTACTTATTAGGTCAATTTGACGTTAATTTTATGTAGTTAATGAATTTTGTTGACACAAGTTTAATACTAAAACTAGTCTCATTTTAGGTAGATTATAAAAAATATGTAATTATTTTGCTATTAAGATACCTAACTCCGGAACCACCGTTTTCAGAAAGTGTTGTTTAAGTATTAACTTTTTTATTCATTAAGTTAAAGGGTACCTAATATGATTATGTTGGACATGATTCTTACCATTATTTTAATAAAAATAATAATAAAATGTATACATAATAATAAAATATGCTATAAATGACTTTTTATATGTACATTATCATATTAGACATATAAAAAGAAAACAAATGAATAGAACCAAAATTGACAGTGCTACAGACAAACGCAGGTCCGTGTTGGTTGTTTTCCACTAATTTATTCAGTACATAAATCCAATTACACACTGGGCACCAACTGAACTTCGTTAGCATGCAATTAATATGTTTGTTGCTCTGTATGGGATTAATTGCGTATATTGTTTCACACAAACACGCAAAAATTTACTTGTACACGGCATTTTGTTAATGAGCTGGTATAACAAGGTATTGTACGTAAGTTTTTTCTTCTGCTTTTATCCGTCTCAATACTCGTAATTTGCGTAAAATGATAGCAGCATTTTTATAGCAATTCGCAACCCCTATAACGCGGGAGCCTATTTTTATTTTTGACGCCATAACATAAGATCTGGCTCTTATATAAAAAGTAATTAGAAATGTAAGTAATACTATTTTTTTGCTTCGCTGAAAATCAGTTTATTTAATAATGAAGTTTCTTTTAAATCGTAGCCTATTCGCTAATTAATTAATAATCAACAACAAAAAAAAATAGTTTTCGAAAGACATGTGAAATCCGCAAACCCACACTTGGCTAGAGTGGTGGAATATCGCCTAACCCCCTCCCCCTCCCCACTCCCCCCTCCCCTCGTATTGAAGAGAGGCCCGTATCCAGCAGTGAGACCTTAAAAAAGGCTGAATATAAAAAAAATTACATATATACAAAAAAAAATGAAAATATGGCTTGATTGTAAACAAGACGTGTCAACCATTATTCAATGTAAAGTCCCATTTTTATTACAGCTCACTGCATAACACAAATTTCAAATCAAACAACAGGAATATTCAAATAAAAATAAAAATAATTATTATTATGTAACACATAATAATTATACTGAAGTAAAATAATTTTAAAATATCACTCTAAATACTTATCAAATGTTCAAATTGCTTACACCTATAATAACCGTATATAAAATTATGTACAATGTACATCCTACAATAGACGTTTTATAGCAATTTCGTAATAATGGCTGTGAAATTGCGCATAACACTGACAGCTAGTAATTGGATACAATTTACATGATTAGAGACTTTAAAGAATCGATTAATTTGAGTATAGTTAAATGTGAATATATGCATAACCATATACCACCAACCAAGCATTATGTCATTCCTAAATCTAAATTAAATTCATATTGTCTTATATTATGACAAGCGAACATCGAAAATTGTGTAGGAACATTTTTTGTGTTTAAAATGCTATGAAAGGTGTCTAACTTTTTATAAGGAAGCTGACATTAGTCAAGCGTCACCATTTTGTTGATTTTTAAATTTGTCTTTTATTATTATATTGCCATATAGGACTAGATTGCCTTATAAGATTCATTACGTTACTTTAAGTCCTGCCTTACACATAAAAGTAATCATTTCACCCTGAGGGGTGGACTTTTTAAAATATTTACGGGATCATTCTTGTGACGTAATCTATGTTTTAAAAAAAGAATTACGAAAATCGATTTACAAATTGCGAAGATATATCGTAACATACACAAATGGTAGTTATGTGGGACTCACTGGCTAGAGAAGCCGCTACTACCCATTAAAACAAAACAGAACCTCCCCGGTCTTAATGGGGTGTCGCAGGATCACCTATGTACTCAACCACGACGTCCCGATGCGAGCATTCTTGCTCCCACGATCTACTCTGCTATCAGAAGTACCAGGTGGAATGCATGGTACACCGCCTACCGAAGTGGGGCTACCACGGCAAGGTGAACACAGTTCGGGGGGTTACATGTTTATCCTTGCTGCAGGTCTAGCTAAGTTTACGTATGTCGCCTACTACATAATACTATTTTCCTTCAATTTATTTGTTCTCTTCTTTTTAGCTTACTTTTGAAGCAACCGGTTTTTTTATTTAAAAATTTTATGCGTTAAGTAATTTAAATAATACGCCTGTGAGTTAATTGCTGTGGATGTACTATGGCCTAAACATAAACATAATATGTATTTACTTGATCTTATAACATATGTTTATAACATGGCCACTGTGACATATCAAAGAGCAGATTAAAATGAAATTGAGCATCGATAAAGTAAATTGCCACTCTTTTATAATTGAAAATACAAACACTACAAAATGCTGCGCAAAAAATCTGAAATTGTTAAGAGAAAAATTGTCGTAAATAATCAGATCTATAAAATAAAATATAGGGTATGATATAAAGTTAAATGAGATTCATCTGAAAAAATTAAATTAGAATTTCATGAGCAGTTCTTACTTATATTTAATCTAACCCGACGTATGCTCCGAACTTCGGTATCATGCGGCGACGTAATTTCTAAACCCTCAAGAAGGGAGCCACCCTCAATTTACTTGCAAATATTTAATCTCATATTATGTTAACTTATTTAAACACAAAATTCTTTTTATTACTCGTTTTTCTGTTCAACTGATCATATAACTATTTATATAAACATCTTTCCGTTATTATTATTTTTATTTTTCTAGTTTTAGTCAGCGGCTCCGCTCGCGCGGAAACGGGGCAGGCATAGAAGGGTAGAGCTATGTCCTGAGCCTATGATACAAATTTAATCAAAATCTGTTCAGTAGTTTAAGCATATAAAGGTGACAGGCGGACATACGAAAATACTTTCACAAGTTCAATATTAGTAGTATGAATTAATTGCTGAAACAAACGAGTTCCTATATAGCATCATTAGTTTTTGTTCTATTACTTATGTATAAAATAAATTAAAAATAAAACTACTTTTTATTTCAATCATTCGATGGTCAAATACCTCTTTAAATATACACACAGACAAAATCAATTTATATGTACGACTATATATGCATGTACCCGTATGTGTAGAAATATTTCTTTTAAATATGGTAGGTACCAACCTTGATGTTAAACTTTAACCTTTCCATTACAAAAGAATTAAGCAAAGTTCACAATTGAGATACAGCACGTAACATACACAAAAAAACATACATCCGAATTGAGTCTCCTCATATTTCAAAGTCGGTGAAAGAAGTTACAAATCGGGTTCATATACCTACCAATACTGGTTAAATAAATAATTAAATAAATCTGTCTTTACTAATATTATAAATAGAAAAGTATGTTTCTTTTTTAATATTTATCTTTCTTATAAGAAACAAGTAAAACCATGTTTACATATTTTTTTTTATATAAAATCATGAACTAAAGAGACACAGACTGCGTTTATTCTGGGACATTCCATTCGAATATTAGTGATTAATAAAATTAACTTAAGATACAGTTATATTGATCTAAGTTCCAAAAACTGCTTCTACTAAAATATCTTCAAGCTACACACAATATACACAAGAAAATTTAGTTAACCAAAAGTGACACCATTCAATACGTATGTACATATTATAATAAAATTGTAACTGAGCCGAATCTGTACATTAAATATTTTTTGGAAAATCTAATTGAAATAGACATTATTATCGATACAGAGGCCGAGTCTATACTTTTTAGAATTTTTGTCTGTCTGTCTGTCTGTCTTGTATTTTTTCTCAGAAATGAGATATTTCCCCGCGGTAAAAAGTATCCTACATGTTGACTCGGATAACCAGCTATCACCATACCAAATTTCATCAAAATCCCTCCAGTATTTTTTCTGTGATACGGTAACAGACAGACAGACAGACAGACAAAAATTCTAAAAACTATAGATTCGGACTCTGTATCGATAATAATGTCTATTTAATAAATAAAACTATCTTTTCGGATTATTTCGCGGATTTATTTTGATTTTTGGTTCCCGACGTTTCGAATGCTTTACAGCATCCATGGTCACGGGAGAGACCCAGTCTCTCCCGTGACCATGGATCACGTCGGGAACCAAAAATCAAAATAAATCCGCGAAATAATCCGAAAAGATAGTTTTATTTAATAATGTCAAACATTCGCGTAAATCTAAGAAAATATAATGTCTATTTAAATTAGATTTTCCAAAAAAATATTTAATGTACAGATTCGAATTAGTTAGAATTTTATTATATGTATAGATTAGTTAACTATTAGGGCCTATGTACACAATGACTTTTTAACGTGCTGTCGATGCGCGAATATGGGCAGACATCAAACATATGTTCACGATACCTTATGTGTGCATAAACCCTCATGTTTCAACAGATGCAGTAACCTTTAATCTAATGATAAATGCATGAAACAGAATCGACAAAAATACAGTTTAGTTTTTAGATAATGCAATTAATAATAAATGACTATACAAAAAAACCTGATTGAAAGAAAAAAGTATAATATATGTTCATAAATGTACTGTGTAGGTATACTATTTTACTATTTCTATCCTACTCTAAGCACTCATAATTATAAGATGAAGCAAGTCTAAACAATATAATCAATTAACAATAAAATTGAATTGAATTAAATATGTTGGGACATTAACACACAGCATCATCCAGTTCCATAGTAAGCTACGAGGCTCGTGTTATGGATACCGGATAGTTGATACACTACTACTGCATTTAAATATAAACATATTATAAATATAAACACCCATGACTGGAGTACAAACATTCGTGCTCATCACACAAATAAATGCCCCCAGCGGGACTCGAACCCGCGAGCGCTGGCACAGCTAGTACAACCTGAGCCAAACGTGTCATAAAATCACAAAAAAAATTACATAAAAGTTACTTAATCTTAAAGACAAGTATTTTAATAAGAAAATCTTAGATTAAATCTATACATTCAATATATTTTGATAAATTGATAATAAGTATTGTTTGTTACTATATTAATATTAAAACAACTTTCGTAATATTTGCTTATCTTTGAATACTAGTACATAATACAGAATAATTATTTTACTTTTCAAGATCGTATTTGAACTGTACTTGACGATACAGTAATAATTTAGAAAAATTTTGTCTAAATATATCTTAAACAAATAAGAATTTTCGTGGAATTTGCAGGATACAATATAATAGCTCTTTAAATGTTTATTTTTAAGCATCCGGGAAGGTCTTTAAAGCTTTACGAGGGCGGCCCGTTTTGTTTATTATATAAATGTATGCATAACTCAATAAACACAATATAAATTCACAACATATTCATAAAGAATTTTACAGAAGCTTATGTCTGAAAGAAATATTAAGTTGATTTACAATAATGAATTAATTCCTTTAGGAACTGACAAAAATGAAGGGATTCTTATTTTTAATCAAAAACATTTATCACTTCTCGCAACAGACGTAGGTAAAACGTAAAAGGTAACAAAGGAAGAAAACAACGTCAATACACAAAGCAAAAAGTCTTCCATTTGCATATTTCACAGTTAGTTAATTGACTTCGCAGCGACGCATCCAGCGCCGGATTTCCGCTACGGCAGTACTGAATATTTTCTGTTGTACTCTCAACTATGGACTTTATCACATGAAAATAAAGACGATATAAAGACTTCAGCAATAAATAATATAAGCGAAAGCATCTTTGTTCTGCTGTAGGCAACATAGCTTATCTGTTTTTTATTGTGTCTGCATGAAAATTATAAGAATTTTTTATATTTATTTTTGTATTTTTTCCGTTACCATTTTAATATTATAAAAATGCTAAATGATTTGATGAAATTGTATGTGAATATCTGGAAAATATCTATTTTCTGCGGTAATTATATAAATAACAATTTAATTAAAAATGTGGCAACTACAAATTAGTTTTTAATTTATAAGAAGGTTGATAATAAATACTCAATGCTATGATTTGTTTCAACTAGACGGCAAAATGTATGTGTTTATCACAAATATTACTAATAATACTAACAGGAGAATCAAACTTATACTTCCTGTGACGGTCTTTCTGGAATTATTGGATATGTTTTATTAATGAAAATTCACAATCACAAAATATCTATAAATAAAATATGTGTATTTTTATTCTACCAATGCCTTTTTATTCATTCAGTATAATACAGAGTAAAGGTATTTTTTTTTATTCTTTTTATGTAGCTTTTATTTATTAGGTACTCCTGTTTCGTTTTGTTCAGATTGCATATGCACCCTACCTCTTAATCAAAAAGCCTCAAAAACAAGGGTACTCGAGTCCATTCTAAATTATTTTTTGTGAAGTTGTCCGCTATGACAACCATACAATCCTTTTACTTTTTATAACTGTTAGATTTGCTTCTCATTGATTACATTATCCAATTACGAAACACATTTTCTTCACATTGAGACTTCTTTGTATCTTCTATATAATATTATAAGTGTTTGTGTATATTTCTTACTCCTTCATATTGAAACGGTTGATCGGATTTTGATGCAATTAATTAAAAAGATAGACTATAATGCTAATACATAGACCATTACCACCATAACATAGTACCATTACGCACCAAGGGACGGGACGGACCGAGCAAAGCTAGAGAAATGCGCTAATATAAAATAAACAATAATATGATGTTTATAGGAAAAAAGTAACCTATCTGACTCATCAACTTTCTTTATGAATATTTAAATTAATTTATAATAATGACACTACAGGACTTAAACCACGGCAGATAAAATTTCTCTTCCGTGACTTAAATGCGTGAATTCGTGAGTGGTTAAATACCTTTTTCCCGACGCAAACATTCTAATAATTGAACTAGAGAACATTTCCTATAATTTATGGAATAACATTTTTTGTTGTACAATCAATAATTTTGGCGTATGAACGTCGCAAAGTGTACTTCAACTTGAGTTTTGACTAAAAAACTAATTTCAAATTACTTTGAGTTAGACTAAGTTGCGCGTTTTCTTTATCTTAATTAACCTGTAATTTATTATAGCGATGATGATTAAAATTATTTAATTTGATTATCATAAAAAATGTAATATAGGATACTTTTTACTATCTCTTTTTTTACTAAATCTCTGAGAAATCTATACCAAACGCTGCTACGTAAGTAGGGACGAACCCGAGCGGAGCGAGGGTGAGTCGCTAGTTATATATACAATTATGGAACGCGAAAATTTAAAAAGTTGAAATAATTTAAAAATAATCAATTTCGAATTTTCTTTAATAATTATGACCAATATAATATAATTTTTGTGTTACGTTCCACTCGAGTAGGCCCGCCTTTGACTTCTTTCGTGAGGCCCTGAGCGATATAGATACCTAATTCTACTCGAGGTATTTTTTGTTTGATACATAGTCCTAAATAAAATTCCCTAGGGGCAGTATAAATATTTGATATATTATGGAATGACCTTTGTTAGCCGAACCGTATTCAATTTTCACAACGTACTACATACAGGTAAATTTATCGCTTAATATTCAAATGTGATACAATTCTAAAAGTAGTAGACATTTGAAAATAGCAGTTATGAATCATGATATTTATAGTTTAAAAAAGCGTAACTTTTATTTGTATATATGTAGCCTTAATTATAGTTTTTTAATTGACTTCAAAAAAAGGAGGTTATCGATTCGACACGTATGTATGTAATATAATTGGCTTCCAAACAATAATACAAAATTTTATAGGTGTGTGTATGAATGTTTGTCCATGTATTTCCCAAAACTAGTTCGATAACGGATCGTGATCATTCTTTTTTTATTTGCTTATATTTATTTCAACTTAGGGAATAGTAAAGATTTCATCAAAATCGGCTTAGTAGTCTTTTTGATATGGACGATTTACGTGTTATTGGTACGAGCTACGGGTATGGCGTCAAATGGTAAATTTTTATAATTAATACAAAAAAAATAATGGGAAACTTCTCCATTAAAGACTTTGGATGAAGAACCATAATTCTCACTTAATACAGTTTATGGTGCTACCATCCATATAAAATTAACAGGAATAAGTATTTCATTTGACTCTGAATAATAATTTTTTTTTTTTTACTCTTATACGAGTATGTACTAACCTTGATCCCCATACAAACTTTCATCCCTATTTTTACCCACTTCAGGGATGATTTCCGGGATAAAAAATATCCTATGTCCTTCCCAGGGTCTCAAACTATCTTCTTACTAAATTTCATCTAAATCGATTCTGTAGAGATCCAGATCCAGAGATTACCCCCTACGACTTTACAAACTCACAAACTTTACCTCTTTATAATATTAGTACACATAAAAATTCATAATATCGCTAACAATATGCAGTGATATTTAATAATATGTACATATATGCAGATTTACTGTTAGCTTTACATAGACAAAACTGACAACTGATAGCTATCACCACATTGTAAGGGTAGAAATCGGTGATTTTATCATTTAGTTCTATCTTTTATGTTATCTGCCACTGCTCATAGAATGTTTTTCCAATAAGAAGTTCGTAGATTCCCTTTCAATAGAGACTCTTTCAGTTGTTTACATCGTTTTATCTGTAGTAATCTCGGATAAGTATATCCTTTAAAGGTTTGTGTTATGATCCTTTCGTTTTGGCAGTTTTCTGTTACGCTCAAATGGTTATATATTACAGTTAGATATTAATGGTCAAGTTTTTAAAAATTCATAAGCATTATAAATATTTATATAGATTTTTCTAATATTTATCTAGCTTGGTTAGGGTAAAATACCCCTTGAATAAGATAATATAGCTTTTAATTGCTATGGAAGCAGTAGTCATTACCATTTCTATAGATTCCACTGCTACTATACTTAATTAAGTCATTGAGCCTCTACTATTAGCATAACAGTTTAAGCGATATCATTCATTTATTAACCGACTTCAAAAAAGGAGGTTATCAATCCGATACGTATGTATGTATGTAATATTATTGGAAATGCAAAATATTCACATATAATAATAATCTATTAGCGATTCCAAACAAATATAATTTTTTTAATGTATGGTGTATATATGTATGTAATTATGTATGTAGGTACGTATGTTTGTCCACGCATTTCTCTGATACTAGTAAATTGTGATTATTCTTATTTTAGAAAGCAAAAAAACAAAAAAAACTCTAATGATGTTTATAACGGTATATTTGGATATAATATTACTATTACAAAAATTTCGTAAAATGTTGTTTACGTAAAAAAATTAACATTATATTTTTTAACCTTAACTAATCTCAAAGCTTTTGTAATGTTATTAATAATATTACAAAAGCTTTGAGATTTCATTATACATTAGATATATATCTACCACAAAACCGTGATATTGATAATAATGTATATTATCAATGTCACGGTTTTGTGGTAGATATATATTAGCGATGGTCACCATAAAAGTTTGCCAAGAAGAAAATTAAAAAGTAATTCATAATATCCAATTTTTTATTTGCACTACGTATATAATATGAGTAAATCTAGAAATTAGATAAATATAGAATAAATAAAATAAAATAAATAAATATGTTGGTACATTAACACACAGCACCATCTAGTTCCATGGTAAGCTACGAGGCTTGTGTTATGGATACCGGATAGTTGATACACTACACATATATAATTTTAAATAAATACACATTATAAATATAAGCACCCATGACTGGAGTACAAACATTCATGCTCATCACACAAATGAATTCCCCCAGCGGGACTCGAACCCGCGACCGCTGGCACAGCAAGTAGGGTCACTACAAACTGAGCCAAACGTGTCGTCAATGTGCGTCAATTGTCGTCAACAAAAAAAAGAAAACATGTGTAATTAAACAAAAAAAATAAACAACAAAAATTACTTAAATTAATAAATACAGATAACATAATATTTTTATTATGGTAAAAAAGCAGTGGTAGTTCATTGTTAACGGGCTCGCTTGGCAAAATAAAGCGATGCATGTTGAAACCCTCATCACATCTCTGAGTTTCCATGTACGAATCATTTTCGACATGATTAACATTTTAATAATACGATGAATTAGAAAGAATCATGAGAGAACCTGCATGTCTAATATAACTTCGCTAAGTCTTTAAAGGCCTGTAAAGTCAACCCTCTCATTTGGCAAACTAAAAGAGGCCCAGCATTTGGCCATTAATAAGGGCTGTTTTTTTAGTAATGATATTTTCCAAAAGGTAGATATATACCTATATATAATCATTAATTACCGAAAAGCTCTTAAAAAGTTCAAAAAGTTTCAAGCTCTTAAACAAGCTAATCGATGGCCAAGGTAGTAGGTATATAATAAAAAAGGAAATTTTTTTAACTGATACGGTGCTTTTGTGAATTTCGTTCGGCATTTGTTAGATAAATGCGAATACCACTAAAAGGCCAATCAATTATGTGATACCATCGCGTTGACCCCATGCGGTTCGATATATTTAACGGGAATGTTACACGCCCTACGAGGGGAAAATACGCTGAAAGTAAAACGTATGTAATTTGTTTTTGATTTATTGTAAGTTATTACAATTTTCCTAATATAGATAAAGCTTTCAGCACTAAAAAACTGAAAGTTACGATATTTTTTTTGTGTATGTGTGTTTTATAAATTATATATGTGTAATTAAATTAAAATCTTGTTTTAAATTAATTAAGGACAAACAGACGTACAGCAGTAATAGATAAAATAATAAATTGCTTATTTTACATGTTATTGCCATGATTTCCAAGAATGGCTAATTAATAGAAAAAAAAAGAAAAAAATATAAAACTTTCAAGTTGTTTGGCCTTGACCTTTGCACTGGTTCAAAAACAGCTTTCCCTTAGGTTCTTTTTATTACACGACAATAAAGCTTATTCATGCAATTCTGACATTATCTCAGAACATAAAATTAATAATTTATAGTAACATGCCATTTTATTAGATGTAAAATATATTTAAAATAGATAAATGCTTCAATTTAGTTAGTAATTAATACAATAGGTATTTATAACATCTAAAGCAATTTTTTTTATCTGAACTAGCCAACTTCTCCCTCACGTCCATTTAATGAATGAATATATTTTAATTTATATATACAGGGTGGAACAAATCGATGGGACATGGAAGAAACAAATCTTTATCAATCGTGCAGGTTGAAAGCAAAATTTCAAAGTGGTTGGATCGCCAATGAACTTGCACAACAATTTTAAAGCTCCCTCCTATACCGCTGGTGCCACAATAGCGAAAATATCGTCGAGCTACAAGAACTCGTTTGCTCGTATGTCTATCAACCCCATTTGCCCTTAAATGTTTATATGTTTATGGTGTTTACCGATGCAAAATATCCTATTGTTACTAAATTTTATATCTAGTTTGATATATATTACCAAGTATTGACTATACGTTTATCAAGAGCGCAGCCATTCACGTTACAAGGTGGTATTTGATAATGAAAACAGTATCAGAATAAGTATTACTATCAATTATATTGCAGTAGGTAATTATTGATAAAATTCTATTTCGTATACAATTTACAGTAAAATTTGTAAAACCAATTGAAATATTCCTTTACATTTCCTGTTCCTCCATACAATAGTATAATTATGTCTACCGATTGAGAACTCTATTCCAAATGGAATATTTTATTATTTTACTGCATCAAATACTGCTACTATCATCGTACGTATGCCATACCACTCTACCCTGTAATTTTAAACCATATAAAGTATTTATTGTAGAATTTTTACAGCAGTAAGTCTAATTAAAATTGGAGTTCTTGCAGTTTTTATCAAAACTCATGTTTTAGATTTAAATATGTGTGGAACAAGTGCAATTAATATTTTAATTCGCCCCAAGTTTTAGTGCTCGCGTTGTTTTCAAGTACACGTAATTTTTTGACAGCACGCAACTTTCAGTTGGTCTGTCTAGACTTGTTTTGTGTTATAGAAAAAATATTTTTTTTTTATTTTAGCTACGTCTTCTACTAAGTGCCAGTGACTCTATACTCGAACTATACTATCCCATTGGAAAATAATGTATAAATCACACTTTTGGTGGTTTATAAATTAAAATAATGGCCTAACTAACACACAATAATAATAATTATGTATAAACAGCCTAAGCAAATCAAAGAGCTTATAAATATCTTAGTGTCTCTTACAGGCTTTCAATATTTAATCGGTCTCCAAAGTACTTTAATACCTTACTGATTAATTCCTAAAATAATTCTCTAGATACACATATATAAACTTATCAATATCAAACACTTTTAAGGTGGTATACGTATATACATAGGTGTAGAAGTATGAAACCGGAATTTCCTTATAGATGGTACTAGTCATCAGCTTAAAGACCGTAAGACCGCTTCTGCAGCACCACCATCTCCTTCTAACAGCTGACGAAGATTTTCAATACACAACAACCCAAATTCTATACTCCGGTATATTTTTCTATAACCTTAAACATGTCGCGTTTTGTGCCTACGAACTACGATTTGCGGACAGCATTGGTTTTCTGTTATCATTTAAAGAAAACTGCCGCAGAATTGCATCGAATGCTTGTCGAAGCCTACGGTGAACATGCTCTTGGTAAAACGCAGTGTTTTGAGTGGTTCAAAAAATTCAAAAGTGGTGATTTTGACGTGAGAAACGAAGAGCGTGGAAAACCAACGAAAAAGTTCGCAGACAACGAATTGCAAGCTTTATTGAATGAAGATGATACTCAAACTCAACAAGAACTCGCGGATCAATTGAATGTGACGCAAAAAGCAGTATCCATTCGTTTGAATGCTATGTGAAAGATTCAGAAAGTAGGAAAAGGGGTTCCGCATGAACTGAATAAAAGGCAGCAAGAAAATCGAAAAACCACTTGTGAAATGCTGCTTGACAGATACAAAAGAAAGTCATTTCTCCATCGAATCGTAACAGGTGATGAAAAATGGATATATTTCGAGAATCCTAAACGTCATAAATCTTGGGTGAATCCAGGCGAACCATCGACATCCACTGCAAGACCAAATCGCTTTGGAAAGAAGACAATGCTCTGTGTTTGGTGGGATCAGAAAGGTATAATCTATTATGAGCTGTTAAAACCTGGGGAAACCGTTAACACTGATCGCTACCAAAAGCAAATGATTGATTTAAATCAAGCATTACGTGAAAAACGACCGGAATATGAAAAAAGACAACACAATGTCATTTTGCTCCATGACAATGCCCCATCACACACAGCAAAACGTATCAGGGAAACGATCGAGGCGTTCAGTTGGGAAATTTTACCGCATGCGGCTTATTCTCCAGACTTGGCCCTGTCCGATTATCATCTATTCGTTTCACTGGGACACGCTCTCGTTGAACAACGCTTCAATTCGTATGAAAATTGTGCGAAAATGGCTCGATAACTGGTTCGCTTCAAAAGAAGAACTGTTTTTTTGGCGTGGCATTCATAAATTGCCGGAGAGGTGGGAAAAATGCATACATAGCAATGGAAATTATTTTGAATAAAATATGTCTTATCATTTTCAAACAACAGTCTTGTAATTTTTACAAAAAAATTCCGGTTTCATACTTCTAGACATATATATAATCTTATTTATATAAAACTACATTCATTAAGAAAACCACTACCAAATTCAATTCACATGTAGCGAAGTTATCACGTAATACAAAAAAAATCTACACGCTAATTGAGAACCTTCTCCTTTTTTGAAGTCAGTTTATAAAAATTAAAAACTGTTGACATATACATATACTAGCATTGCCCGCGGCTCCGCCCGCGTTCAGATGACCAAAAACCAAATTCTTAGGTTTTACATATTAGTATACATTGCAGTTTTTCTATTTTTTCTCAGAAATGACACATTTTCCTGCTGTAAAAAGTATCCTATATGTTGATCCGGATAACCAGCTACCATCATACCAAATTTCATCAAAATCTCTGCAGTAGTTTTTTCGTGATACGGTAACAGACAGACAGACAAAAATTCTAAAAACTATAGATTCGGCCTCTGTATCGACAATAATGTCTATTTCAATCAGATTTTCCAAAAAATATTTAATGTACAGATTCGGCTTAATTACAATTTTATTATATGTGTGGATGTACATTTATACGCAATATTAAGTACGGAAATGCAGAACATTCATTTATTATGCTCAAAAATAAGTAAATTTTCATTTTTAACAAATAAATAAGATAAAATTATGCGGTTTCACGTCACATATAAAATGAGAGCGTTTTTTTCTGAGCCGTAATAACGTCGCGATAAATTCACATGTGAAATTTTTATATCATTCCAAGCTCTCGACATGAAAGTATAAAACACTTTTATTATCGTAATGTTGAAGTATAAATTATTATTATAAATAAAATCCAGGACGTGGATTAATAATGAGAAAGCCATATTATATTTGAAATTAATACTCTCATATGTGTTCCTCATCTGAATTTCGTTGTCTGTTTGTCTCGGTTCCTTTTTGAATTTTAAGGAATGGCAAACAAATAATATATGACCAACGTATACAGATAACAAAATCTAGAAAGAGAAAATAGGATTAAGCTATAACCTATAGGCTATAACAGATGCCCTGATAAAATAATCATTTAATACTCGAAATTGAGTACATCAAGCTTTACGAATATCCAAACTAATATTATAAACTAGCAGAACCCGCAGCTTCGCTCGCGCTATAACTACAAAAAAACTCTAAAAAGATAATTTCATACAAACTTTCATCCCCTATTTTACCTCCTTATAGGATGAATTTCGAAATATGCTAAAACACGTCTTTATTTAATTTTATTAATTTGCAATAATACCAAGTTTCAAGTAATTCTGATAAATTTTTCTCTGATGATTGTTATTAATATAAAAAAATCAGTGATGTATTTGGATATATTTGATTTCATACATATATTATATTATGGTAATTTAATATAGTGACGGAGATCACGAGTACCGTCAGACGGTCAAACTAACCTAATAATAAAAGGTCGGCCAGATTTGATGCGTGCAAACGAACGCGACACAATACGAAGCCCATTCTAAATATAATGTTACGCCAATTGTGTGAATATACCTACCATTTTTTTTTAAATAATAACAATTATTATTATTATATTCCCAAGGAGGGTTGACGTCAGGCAGGCGGCCGGTCATAGAACTTTTGCCAAATCCTTTCAGCAGTACAGAAGATGTACTGCGCCGACCCCAAGTTATTGGGAAATGGGCAGGGAGAAGAAGAAGAATTATTATAACACTTATATTTATAGTTAAGACTAGTATTTTCCCGCGGCTGCGTCCACGTCTATTACTCTTAAGAGTTCTAGCGAAATATTAGAAACTATATCCATCTTTCAGGCTCTAAAATACAAGATAAATTTTAAAATCCAACTGGTAGTGCCAAAGATATGGCTCCTTTCAACAACCAAAAAATATAAATTTTTTCAGCTTTATATATATTAGTAACATTTTGTTGGTCGAAGTCATTATTAGAACAAAAATATATATTTGTAAATTGTAGCGTCATCTTAAAATTATAAAAACAAAACCTTGTTTTTGATAAAACTGCCTTACGCACCAAAAAACAATTTTTCTTATACATTATTTCATAGGTTAACGATAAAATATTATTAAGTTTAGTCTATGTGTACTAAATGGCTTGAAAAGTATCCCTATAATTTCGCCATTTCCGTCTGTCCGTATATTACAACCTTTTTATTGTAGTTACTGGGAGCAGTAAGAAAAACATGTACACGATATGTGCGTACAAGTGAGATCGCCTTAAAACGACAAATATATCTACATATTTGAAATAAAATTCGCATATGTAAGGGTTACCGAATATTGAGTATGTAATAGCCTTTCGATGCATTTTGTCTTAACCAGAGGACAAAGTATCCTTATTAACATCAATATAATCTTTGGTGCCATGTAGAAACGAACCGCAACCTCCGGGTTTTAATGTCTGATACACATTACTAGACCTCTATCAGCGACTTCGCTTGAATTTTTATTTCTGTGCTATTATATATTTATGTATGGTGTACATTTTACCATAATATATTTATAATTTACCTACATTCAATTTCTTTAACGACTCACAATCGCACATTTAATTATACAAATTGTTATGGTATGTATATCTAAAAGATGTACATCACTCACAGATAATGTAGATTTTCAGATTTTCAATCAGAATTGGACGAGTTGCTTTCGAGTTTACCTCCTACAAACGGATGCAGATTAGGGTCTACCTCTAATCCTATTCCTATCTAATATATTACCTCTTTATAACATTAAAACCACAGACGATATAACCTATTAAAACCGATGATTATGAATGAAATATGATTTTATCAAATATTCAAAGCTTAGCATTAAATATATATTTATTTAAATAAGGCGTACAATAGCAATCATTCGTAGTTAGTGAGTCGCCACATTCAGGGGCAATGCAGTAGAAAATGAACAGCGCAATTATTACAACCATTGTTCGCGATCTGGACTTGTTATACCTACGTCCTACACTGTAATGCGAGGATGTTGCAACCAGAAATAATATTTAATTCACGTATTTTGTACGCTGTTTGTTCATTTTTGTAAGTTTTAAGTTTTTCGTTAATACGTATTTTTGTATGGCATGGAATGTTTTAGATTTACTTATGCATATTATATTTTATCAATATTATAAATGTGAATTTGAAGATGTTAAGATTAGATTTTTGTATTGCAATGACGCCTAAAACATTGAACGAGGTTAAATTAACACTAAATATTAATTAGTAAATCACCTTATACGAATTCACAAAAATCTGCGAAAAAAAAGAGTAATGAGAGGAAAGAAATAAATAAAGTTGAAAGTAATTTAGTAATTAGTATTCAGTAGTCGAAGCAAAGAAGGTTAAAGCTATGTCATTAAACTAAAGTCTTCCCAAACATAATAATTAAGTTTTACCACATAGACAGAATATATACAGGAAAATCTAAGAATTTCACACATGTCCCTGGCGTACGTGATTTTATTAAAGTTAATAATGAGTAACTTATTTGGAAAATAACCAAACCGCATAGCATATTATTTATTTAAAAAGCACAGTTTTGATTTACACGATTAACTTTATACCTTTAAAAAAAATCGAAATTTAATTTTTAAAACAACAAATTTACGTTTTCAATTAAAATATCTTTTACGGGCAATTTTCTGTGTATATATTTACATTTATTTTCACAATCCGAAATAAAAACAAGTCCGTTAGCGTTTGTTTTAGATATAAATTCGAAACGATCACAACCACGCTACACGTTTCTATTGAATGTTTAAATTTTCGTTCGCCACGCTATTCAATGTTGCACCAGGTAAGATGAAAGTGGACACTATACAACAGTTTCGCTTAGTGTCATATGCATTTATAATTAGTTTAGTATGACCCCATCATGCATTTTATAATTACGATTTTATATAGGTATGTAGCAATGTACTCTATGATTACAATGTACATTACAGCTTATTAAAAAACTACTGTGTTCCCTAGAAATAATGATAATTCTTTCTAAATATTTTACGTTATTTATATCTACGTTTAAATTCGTACCTGCATGCTTATCCAATCGCTTTCCAATCGTCGCTATGATAAAAAAACATGAGTGTGTACTTATGTAAGCACGTAAGAAGTTATACTTCTTTGGCGTAAGAGAACAAAAATAGCTATAGATATCATCTTATATGTCACAACTCTGTGTCTGTAAAAGGAATACAGCTTCATCATCATGTCGTTTTTTGGCTGTCGGTGTGCACGCGCATCGTATACATTTTACTCTCATATTTTTTTCCAAGCGTGCTAAAATAAGTATAAATTAAAAAACCTAAAAGTATTGAAAGTATATGAAACTTAAAAAAACTTTAAAGGAGGCCAAATAAAAAAAATTGTAACTATTGAAATTTGAAATAAATATTTTTGTTAACGTATGCCTCTCATGAAGTTGCAACCCTACGCCATCCCTCCTATTATATGCGGTAGGATTTAGGGTAAATGAAGGGTCTTTGTACATAGCAAAGCTAGCTTATGTACAAAATCAAGGAAGATTTGTAACTTTTTAGCCCTATAATGAATAACGACTTTATCGTTAAATACTAATGAACACTAAAAACCTTTGTATTTTTGTTTGTTGCATTGATGATGGTTATAAATTACCTAACATTACACTACGATTAGTAGCAATTTTACATATATAAACTACGTGAACAGAGTCAGGAGCAAGAGCTAGTTTTGTTATTTGTACATAAGATTATTTTAAAATTATTCTTAACAATTTTCCGGCGATTTTAGTTTACGGTGCGTTTACAGTATTGTTATCGTTTCGCCTATGGCAGAGTATATGTAAATGTATCGAGCTGAATGTAAATGACCCGCGGCAAGTCTAGAAGTGGAACGAACAATTGCTGTTAAATTGTGTTCTTTGTTCCATGTTATGGTTAGTTTAGAGTATCTGTAAAATTTCAGCCTTTTTACTATTTTCAGTCGTTATTCTGCCCTGTCTAATAAACACTGTTTAGCGCATCACAATTCGTTGGTTCGACATATGTAAATTCGTAGTACTTTTTACACTGACCTCATATCCTGATACCCTTTTATTCTGATATTATTATTAAGTAAAAAATGCAGCCAACTTGGCAACTGCCAACCAACACAAAATAAAAGCTGTGTGTGGTATATGTAGATAATATAAATAAAACACTTTAAATACTTAACTATTTACTATAAATAGTGTTCGCCCAGTGGTCCGTCCGACCACAATCATTTCTTTATTGATCACTAAAACTCGTCAAAAGCTGCTAAACAAAAGTAAATAATGGAAATCAACTCACAAAAGAGGAGAATAAGGCACTGAACTGTTATTCTATTGCCTATTTATTACCTTTTATATCCATACTAATATTATAAATGTGAAAGTGTGTTTGTTTGTTTGTTTTTCTTTCTTTCACGTCGAAATGGAGAGACGAATTATCGTGATTTTTTGTGTGGAGATAGTTGGAGGGCTGGAGAGTGACGTAGGCTACTTTTTACCGCGGGAGATTGTCTAATTCCCACGGGAAAACACGTTATAATATAATTAAAAAAATATATTTATATTCAGCATTACTTGAAACTTGGTATTAATGCTCTTCAATAAAATTAAATAAATACGTGTTTTAGCATTTTTCGAAATTCATTCTATGAGGGGATAAAATAGGGGATGAAAGTTCGTATGAAACTATCTTTTTAGATATTTTCTGTAGTTTTAGCGCGAGCGGAGCCGCGGGTTCTGCTAGTTACTTTATAAATTTAAAATAATTAATATTTGAACGCATTAACAATAACTAACTTATTTTAATAATAATAAAAAAAAAATCAAAGCCACGACCACGATGTAAAATAATTAATGAAAGCCACGACCTTTATGCATTTGACTAGTGAAATATGTATAATGCTCTACGCAATTTCAGTAATTATATTATTTTATATTTAACTATTTACGCTTGAGCTTCCTTTTGTTTTTCAGAGATAAAATATAGTTGTATTAGTAAAATAACTCGTAGAATTTGTTTTTTGTAAAGATTGTCTTTAACAAATTTTATCTCGTTTTAATTTTTAATTTAAAACAGTTAGATTTCGGCACCTAACAGGCATTATTACTACTTAAATAAATAAAAACAAAAAAAAATATTAACTTAATCATACCACAGATCATATAATACTAATAATCATGCATTATTATTATTATGTTGGGTGTAGTGCCGAGGGCAGCCCTAGCTACGTCGACCAGTTTTGGTCCATTGTAGCTCAAATCATACATACATACAATTATACTCATACATACAATTATAATGAAATCTCTAGCTATACTCGTACAGACTATATTGTAGGAGTCCATACCCATCCCTTAATGACATTAAACATATATAAGTATTTGTAGCTAAGCTATATGTAAGCTGTTTGTTGTATGTAAGCTGTTGTACTACAAGAAAAGGGATGTAAATAATTTTTGTAAATAAATAACAAAAAAAACTGTTTCATCTTCAGGAAAAATAATTGAACAGACACTGCAACATAGCTCGAAATCAAATCCGATAAATGGATTAGCGTCACAGACTTGACACGGAGTCCAAGCTAGAGCGTATAGACGAGCCGTTTTTGTAAACTACTCTTGCCCATTTGATAGTATTAGTAAAAAGAATGGACAGTTTTTCAAATACATCAATACTTCATCGGGCTTAGACAGTGGGTAAAGTGACTGATGGCCACAAAAAACCCATTTTCTCAAGAAAAAAATTGTTTTGATGATTCAATGCATACATAAAATTATTTACATAATACTACATAACGCTAAATAGGAAAATTTGTATGTGCTTATCACACTTTCGCTCTGAAATAGCTAGGTCATGATCTGATGTAACACACTTTAGTTACTATTAGTAATAAAAATTTGGCAATAGGTATCGCTGTCTATATAATACTGCACTTATATAGCACAAAAATATATTTTCTGTGTAGTAAGCCTTATCTGTTAAGTGTATTTTTTTCTATACTTGCCTGAATTAAATGAACATTCATGTGAATTTCAATACATTTATCTTTCATGGGATAACTAGCATTGCCCGCGGCTCCGCCCGCGTTCAGATGACCAAAAACCAAATTCTTAGGTTTTACTTATTAGTATACTCTTACATTGCAGTTTTTGTATTTTTCTCAGAAATCCTATAATCCTATATGTTGACCCGGATAACCAGCTATCACCATACCAAATTTCATCAAAATCCTTCCAGTGGTTTTTCCGAGATTCGGTAACAGACAGTCAGACAAACAGACAGACAGACGGACAATAATTCTAAAAACTATAGATTCGGCCTCTGTATCAATAAAAATGTCTATTTCAATAAGATTTTCCAAAAAATATTTAATGTACAGATTCAGCTTAGTTACAATTTTATTATATGTACCTGTACCTATAGATAACAATACTTTGCATCACGCGACATTCCGAACCCGAGTCAACAGTACCATTAATAACATAACTGTAGTAAATAAATACTAATGTATTCATATGTTACGCTATTGTTTACACATGTATGGATATACATATACCAGCATTTTCTACGCTAACAATACACTTGAAATATTATTTTAAACGTTGTATATTAAATTAATTTATCAAAACGCCAGCTACAAGTGCTATGCACCTGCACAGATGTGTTAAGATTTATACTTGTTTTAAAATTGTAGAATATGTAAAAATGAAACATAAAATGTAAACACTGATGCATCTCATGTCTCTTCACATGAAGAAATTCAGTAAATACGGTTACGTTTAATGCCAGTCCTTCTGCAGGCATCCGGGGCATTTAATCTCCGCCTCGCTATCGACTCCACAGCCTGCATTGAAACTTCGTGCCGACTGCGGCAAAATTGAAATAAAACTACGAACCAAACCAACCGTTAGAAAATCCCGCGTAGAAAACTTTTCATTAACTGCTAGGGAATTTTATTTTGACCCGAATACTCGTTTCAATTGGAACTGTTCTGTTATATAAACAAAAAAAAACACTAAACGCACAAAACATTTTACATTTCAGTGACGGATATTGAATGAAAAGAGTATTGTTTTATTTAAAACTAAACGGATTCGTGCGAATAGAGTTTGTAATATTTATTTACTTAATGAGCACATGAGTTGTTATTAAATTATTTTTTACATCTACAAATATAAATGTGTATCTAATAAAGTAAAATGCACTACATATTGATTATTTATTATTATTTACTAGCATTGCCCGCGGCTCCGCCCGCGTTCAGATGATCAAAAACTAAATTCTTAGGTTTTACATATTAGTTTGTATACTCTTACATTAGTTTTTGTATTTTTTCTCAAAAATGAGATATTTTGCCACGTTAAAAAGTATCCTATATTATGTTGACCCGAATAACCAACTATCACCATACCAAATTTTATCAAAATCTCTCCAGTGGTTTTTCTGTGATGCGGTAACAGACAGACAGACAGACAGACAGACAAAAATTCTAAAAACTAAAGATTCAGCCTCTGTATCGATAATAATGTTTATTTCAATAAGATTTTCCAAAAAAATATTTAATGTACAGATTCGGCTTAGTTACAATTTTATTCTTATATGTATATGTAGATATATATACTATAACATACCATATATTTATCTTCATTAGTATCTTTATTAATTATAATAATTGTTTCTCTCTACTTTCTTTATTGTACTGCGTTGATAAAGATAATTTTATAGGGTAAAAGGTAATTAGCTCATATATATATATATATATATATATATATATATATATATATATATATATATATATATATATATATATATATATATAGGTGAATATACATATTAATTCAAACTCGTAATTAATCACGCAAAGCGCAATTGCCTGTAGGTATTAGTCTAGACTGTACTCTACAAACTATCTCCTAATAAAAAAAACTATGGAAACGTGTTATAAGTGAAACTTCTTTGGTTATTTATCTTTCAAATCTGTATAATTAATAATTATTGATAATAATTATGATTCACAAAGAGAAGAGAATAATATTCTATCTCTTTCTATCTAACTGGATTTTTACATCTATCTCATATATATATATATATATATATATATATATATATATATATATATATATATATATATATACTCTAAAGAACGATTGCCGCTAGTTATAAATATTTTGCATATTTGAAAACAAATAAGTAAAAATAATAATCTTCAAACACGGTTATTATGGCAATCTAATGCAAGCGGTTACTATGGAAACGGTGAAAGTTTTTCGTGACAATTTCTTGTGACCTTGAAATTTAACTTTCATTCGCGCAAAGAAATTTCACTTCAAAAATCTTATCAAAAGTGACACTTTTAAATGAAAAAAAAAATGATTTAGCATTAAATATTACGATTATCTTTATATATCAATTAGTGACGTTATTAGAGCATAGAGAAATGATGATAAAAATATAAAATCTATTTAATACATACAACAACAAGATATCATGAACATTATCCTTGTAACTTTCATCATTGTCTTTACATGTTAGATGTTATGTGGTACGTGCTTGTAATTACTTTGCTTTCAGTTTTCAACCGACAAAGAGATTCTCAAGACCATCCACCATCTAGCTTTACGTAGCCACACGAGCTTCTCTGATGAATTTCTAAGATAACGTGAATAAAACATTTATATATCTTAAAAACCTTACTAATAAATCTGTATAAATATTATAAATGTGAAAGTTTGTAAGTATATATTTACCATTACAATCTACTAACTTCAGTAACTGTTAACTATTTGGTCTATATATTGTAAATCTAGAGGGAGTAACCGGTGCTCTTAATACAGGTTTTCTTAGTACGAGCTTGATAGATTGTTATTAATTTTACAGTATTTTTTTATACAATAATCTTTTTTTTATTATTATTTTTAATTTTACTATACTTATAAATAGTTTTTTTATTGGCAACATTTTATTTGAAATCTTTAAAAAGTTTATGATTTGTGTGTTCGTTAGCGAATCACTTTTTCTTTGGCGAGCAGCTGATCAGGACAAAGATAAGTAGCTTTGATAATTGTATAAAGGATAAGGTTTCTATTTATAGTATTTTTGCTAATATATTTTCTTTGGTTATTCTAAACTATTTTGTGATATTTTGTGGTGATAATAACTACAATAATATAAATTAATCGTTACAGTTTCCTTTGTCTTATTTATCTACTTCCACATATATAAAAATGATAATTATTTTTTCCTCTTAATATTAATGTAATACTGGGTAGTTTGAAGCTTTTGTTATCTCTATATTTTTAAAGAATCTATTGAGCTCCTAAGCACTCTTACTGGATAGTCTTATATTATGTCTTAAGCAAACAGTTGTGTAGAGTATATTTTTGTAACCTGATCGTTTGCTACAAATAAAGATTGTTATTATTATTATGTATGGATGTTTGTTACTCTTTCACGCCAGAACGGCTGAACGGATTTAGATGAAATTTGACACAGAGATAGATGATAGTCTAGAATAACATATAGGCTACTTTTATTTCGGAAAAATATACGATTCCCGAGGGATAGATTTGTTTTTGTTTTTCTCTAGCCAAACCCTAACGAAGCGAGGGTGAGCCGCTAGTTTACAATATATATAATGAGTAATTTAGCAGTTTCTAACCAGAGCTTCAAACTTATGGTTTTTCATTTATTATTCATAGACCCTTGACGTGGTCGTTGAATGAAGTCTACTTATGCTATTAAAACTTATAATAAGGTGTATTATAAAAATATTTCTTTCAACTCAAGTAAATTCAGCCCAATTGATGTTTGATAATTTCACTTCTATAATAAATACGAAAATCTGTATAATCTATATTTGTTACTATGAAGGAGTAAGCTAAAGGAGCTAAAACGGCTAAATGCACTTGGATGGAGCTTAGTACAGATAGACTATGACGATGTAACACATGACTACTGTTAGTATTATTTGCCAAAACTTGGTCCTACAAATAAATACAAAATAAGTTGCTGTAAAATATGTATGTATAAATAAGATTTCTGTATTATAATAGATTACTTACACCGATTCTTTTATGTTATGAGTTATTTCACAAAAAACACACCATATTAGATTAGGCAATTACAGCGATCGTAATAAAACTGAAATTTATTATTACATTACGATGAATACAAAAACGCGTAACCCCCATTCTTTTGACGGGCAAACCGCATAAATTCATTCCGTATTCATTTAATATGAAACTTTTTCTTTTGTAATTCATTTGAGCCTTTGCATTTCCTTTCTGGTAAACGTGAAAATTAATATATTTTAGGAGGGATTGTGTGTATGATGCAAAAGCATGTTATTAATCTTAAATATTGACGTAAATAATATTATTATACTTTGGTAAAATAACTCAGTCGTCTTTCTCGCTTGATAAATTCTTGCCAACAACAAAATGGCATATTCATTGAGTCAAATTTATGACTACAGATACCTAAATATAAATATTAAATCCAATGAAAATGGGCACATTTATATGAATTTTTACATGTTATTTTTAAAATTTACGAAAATAAGAAAAGGCAGTTGTCCTAAAATAATAAACATGTCACATGACTTTCCTGAATAAAATTTATACTCCGACTTACGAATACGAGGATAAAGGTTCTGACCATGTACGCATTGTCGTCCAGCAAATATATAGTATTACTCGTATATAAAACTCACTATGAGAATTCTACTTAAAGCTCTTGAACTGATCAACCGATTAGAATTAAATTCAGCTTTAGTTTTACACATTCTGTAAAAAGTATATTATTTTTGGCCGTTCTTTTAAATGAAATAGAGTATCGATCTTTTTTTAGCCCTTTTCATCCAACCGATCATCTCGATTATTGATTTCAATTTCAGTCATATTATAAATGGACTTAACAAAAGAAACAGATTAAATCCATAATAAAAAACGATTATATTATATTATAAGCGCAGAAAATAATAAGATAAGGTACTAACTAGGCATCTGCGCTCTATTTGTTAGCTGTGCTCAAGTATTTAATTAACGACTGTTGTCATCCGGTTATTGGCAGATTAATAATTCTTTTTATACAACCAAAGCTACTCACTACAGAAGCACACTCATAGAATTTGGGATTAAAGTATATAAATCAGAATATTTGTGTGTTTTTATCTACAATTTACTTGAAATTCTTGCTGATGCTCATGTAATAGGATTCGATTTTCACAAATATTAATAAAAATATGTATTGGTCATACAAATATATTCTAGTCTAATTAAGCGAAACGATAAGAATCTACACCCAATAATTATTTTCTTAATAACAAAAAATAGCGTTTTAGAATTTTCTCATTCTACAAACACAATGCGCAGGTT